>PVKE010030580.1:0-19526 GCA_004027555.1 Craseonycteris thonglongyai
TATTATATTGAATTTCTAAACATAAGGCACTACACACATTTTTAAAATTTCAATAGATGATTTCAGATATTTGACTGTTTTCCTAATTTATCATTTCGATTTTATTCTGTTTTCTCTATAACTAATGATATGAACTGTGTTTATAATCAACAATCCTGTGAATCTCGTTTTTCCTTAACTAAAGATATTTTTTAAATCATATAAAATGTTACATAATATTGAAGGCACGTTGATTGCATATCTTCTTCAAGTTTCATATTGCAATGTACTTTCTATTACTACTACTGACAGCTTTGCATGTGTTTTGAGAACTGACATCCAGTAATTTTCTGAAAATGCCCATACTATTAAATTCTTTTTTTTTCTTTCTTTTTTTGGTCCTTTGTTAGTTGTAGAGGAAACAGATTCTTGAGATATTACAATCTGCAGCCTTCCCAAGTGATTCTGTCAGAGCTTTCAAAAACTAATTATGTTGACACACAATTGGCCAAAGTCATCTCCTCTGGTAATGTAACCTGTTAAAAAACAGTTGGTTTAGTAGCTTATTTTTACTGTGTGATGATGTGCAAGAGCATCTCATTATCTTTTTCAAATTTGGAATCTCATTAAACACGTCTGCAACACTCTTACTGATCATTTCTTAAGAATTACTTTTAATATCTCTTTTTACCAGTACTGTGAAATTTTTATAAGGAAAGAAAAGTTTTCAAGGGTGACAAAAAAGGAATCAAAGAAAACTTTATGAAAATTTTTATCCAGTTCTCAGCACTGACTGCTAATCAGAATTATGTGATAAGCTTAAATAAAATATTAATGCCTGTTCAATGTACCTGACCAATTAAATCCCTGTCTGAGTCAAGTTTGCATGGGCAAACTTTCAACTCATGAGCTCCCAAGAATCTAGCTCACAAAATGTGCAATGAGAAATTTTATATTGATTTATGCTCATAGGGGATAAAATAATGAAAACTGCTTACATGTTAATTGAATACATGTATGTATAAATTACTGTTGCAGTTTTTCAATTCACTGGTAGAGACCTAAAGCAAGTAACTAGTTTTGTTTATTTTTTCCATATTAGCTAGGATTCAAGCTTATAGCAACACAGATATCCAACAAAATAACACATTTTATCTAGATTGAAACACAGACTGCTTCTATTAGGCAATAAATAAAATAAAATGTCATAGCAAAAAACCTTCCTTTCCTTCCGCTATTCTAAACCTAGAATGGAGAATCTGGAAAATTGTTTATTCAAAAACCCGTTTTTCAACCCTGTTTCCAAGTTTTTAGCCATTTTACTATTTTTTTTTCAAAGAAGTTTTGCCACTTTGTTTACCCTTTTTATTCACATGGAAAGAGTTGCTAGCCATCATTTAATTTTAAAGCTAAAATTGCGTAAATGGACAGTTAGATTTATTATGACTGGAAAATGTTTGTTTTCTCCTTTCTACTGTATTTTTAGTTTGCATGTCAGGTGTAGAACTCAAATTTTTCTGCTTTTAAGAAGACATAAAGATAGAAATGTTAGTGTTGATGGAAGTTGTCAGTCTATGCTTATGAAGTACTTCACTGACCTTTAATTTTGATATGAATAAAGTTTGTTGTCATGTTCATGAAGATTAAGAGGTTTGTGCTGTTGAAAATGGAAGTTTTATATTGATCTATAGCATTTGGCTTTTTCACACAATGTTATAATTCACCCTTTTAAATTTATAACTTAATTCATGTTTCTATAATCAAAGACAATTGATCCTTATTTCTAACTACTCACAATCTATATCAAAGTTGACTGAGATTTAAATATCTTATAGTTGCTTAATTTCCTGGTAAAATCTCTTTATGCCAAATATAAATGTTTTTGGTAGCCCAACAATAAAACTGAGAAAATCTTAGAATAATTACTATATTAATTATTCCTTTTGTAAAAGTTGAGAGCTATTAGGAGAACTGGTCATGCAGTAGTCCCAATGGGAGGGAGCATCTCAGGAACTTTGTTTTTTTGTAATCTTTTCCGTTTTGACCATATTCACACTATGATACCGAATAGTGTTTCTTCTCCATCACTTTTGACTGACCTTCAATGAAAAATATTCACTTCAATCTCTCATTTCTGTCACATGTGCTTCTATCTCCAATCCTTAATTTATTCTTGAGCCTTGGCATTATCCTGGTTGGTTAAACTTTCTTTTTCATTGGAAACTTGAAGAAAACTTCTGTTCTTCAAGTTTAATTATTATGCATAAAAATTAGAATTGTATCACAATATTGTGCATTGGCAACTGACATCTATGCCTATGTTATTGTGGTTAGAATGAAATTTAGATAGCATTTTTATTCTGTTAAAATCACAATATATGCTCTACAATTAATACCAGTATTTATCATATGGCCTAAATAGACTTGGGGTAGAGTTGCACATAATCAGTAGATTAAACTGTGTCTCCATTTTATCTTCTGGAAGCTCCAAAGCAAAGACAGTTATTCATGACACATGTATGTAAAATCATTTTAATTTTTTAGTTTTATGTATCAGGATGTGGGGTAAGAGCAAGCAAACATGCAAATAAGTCATATAGCCACATAGAAACATCGCTGACCTATCGTACACGTTAATATTTGAGAAATTACTTTAATGGGTATCTGAAACACAATAACAAATTATTTCCTGGAATAAATAAAAGTGAAGAAACAGTTAAGGGGAACCAAAGAAGAGTTCGTGATTCATAGCTCTAAATCTAAATGCAAGGAATAGAAAGTTGACTGGATAATAATTTTATCTAGAATCTTTACATATCTATTTGTGAACTTCAGTTAAAATAAATATAAATACATACAAAGGTGTTGCTACCTTTTTGGGAAAAAAATCTATTTATAAATAAAAGTACCATTATCATCTAAGCATGTAACTCCTGGGAATTTATTTTTATAACTGCTACTAATAGTATTTACAATAATATTTACTCAGACTTTATAAGGCGGGAGCTAGCCTCACAAGTTTTCACCTTTTAATTAGATTGTGCTAATTATATAAAATTACAGGATAAATCAGTTAATGATAACAGGTGTGTTTGTTAGTATTTTGATTGGTTCATACCAAAGTATGCAAACATTTTTGATTACCTGTATATAGTGCAGCATTATAGCAAAACTCCAAGGTGAAGTCACAATGAATTTCTGAATTGCAATCTGCAAACTATCCTTCAGGTTAAAGCAATGACTCTAAGGAAAATGGAAAAATACAATCTACAGTCTACATCATATAGAGTTTAAATTAGGAGACTGATTACCTATTTATAAAACCTGTCAATGAGCTCAGTAAGCAGCCATAGATGAAAGTTTGGGGTTCTAATATTTTATCTTGTTTTATATTAATAAAATTATCCATAATGTTCTATATGTTTAACTTGAAGTTGAATATGATGAATTCAACAGCAGTTTAAAGTCACATAATTAGGTAACACTATTAATCCTTGATGACAGCCAAATGTTTACAATGATTAGCCTTTCACCGTATTCTGTGAGTAAATACTGCAGGATAATAAATACTCTATTGTTCTATTTATTTCTATTTTGCTTAAATAATACACTTTAGAAGTTAATGTTTCTAAGCAATTTTCACTCTTTAGAAATGTTTGTTTTATGGCTTATGTGGTTATGAAATAGACTCCAGAGAGAACTGACAGGCTGTGTTATTATAAAGCTCTGCATTTATTGCTGTATCAAGCAACAGTCATTTTACTTATTCTAAAACAACAATCCATCAAACCCAGAGCAAATTTTTGGTGAAAAGTTACTGTTTCCTTTTATTACTTTTTCAAAAGTAATATGTTAATTCAAAGAAGGATATAAAATATACCACAGATGCTAAAATTTACTATGCTGAAATTGGTTGTAAAAGGAAAATTTTTAATTCTACAAATAACTATTTTTGACTGAACATTTACTTTGCATTAGGGAATGTATGAAGTCTTAACTCTTTACAGAAACCATAGAAGATAGATTATTATGAGCCCTTGGTTTTAGATTAAAATTTTTGTTTTTATTAATTGTTAAGTTTATTGGGGGTGACTTTGGTTAGTAATATAGATTTGTATACCTGGAACCTAGTTTTATATTTCATTTACTGATTTGAAAATTGAGGTCCAGGGAGGAGATTGCCCAGTGAAACAACACTAATACAGAAATAAACTGTGTTTTGAAATTTTAGTTATGTCATTATAGTACTTGTTTTGTGACATGTAAAGCTTCTTTTCCACATAGACTTCCTCATACCAACTTTTTCATATGTAAAATAGACATAAATCCCACTTCTGTCATCTACACAAAGTTAGCACATATGTAAGGCTAAAATTCCTGGCAACATCAATGAGTTGAAGTCATCATTACTATTGTATCTTCACCAGTAGAATTTTTGAAGTCGTGGAGATATGAAGCCCTAAAGCGTCAAAGCTATCACGGTAAAATTTTGGTATTCAGCCAGCTAGTGTAAAGGATGTATTGATTATTAGCCTTGCCATATTTCTGAATTCATGCCAGGTAGGAGTCATTTGTCATGATTCGAAGTCAGAAGCACTAACTTATTTGCTGAGAAGCTATGATGGTCATGCATTCACACATTAGTTTTAACTGAAAATGTATGGTTTATGACTGATATTTTTTTTGTCCTGATAAATGATCAAAACTGAACATGTGCTTACCACTATCCACACCTATTTGAATTCTGTGAATGTAATCTGCTCATGTAATCATGCTAAGAAATCTTCTGTCAAAAAAGAATATTTAAAAATAATCAAGTAAACAAGCAAATAAAATTCTCCCATATCTGTTGGTTATAGCAAAGCCCTACACTATTTAAAAGACCATCTGGGATTGGATTTATCTCTGGGAGACTTTTCCACTTCTTGTCATTGCTTAGAATTTCTCTTCTCTTATTTCCAGTTTCCCAGGCTCATAATACCACATAACCCAGTATCCTTCCTCCCAAATCCTATGACCTGCTTTTCACATCACCTGCCTGCTGACTGCCCTGTGAGGGAGGCTGTAGTAGAAAACCATCTCCAGACCCATCTCAATCTATCACCCTCAAAGAAATTCTACGAAGTTCTAAGAGGGAATGTTCCTCAAAACGCTAGAAGTTCTCCGATAATGTTACATGATACTTTTATGTCTAGAAGTGATTGCTATTGTCCCAAATTGTGATTATTTTTGTCTTTTGGAAGATATAAATAAGTAACAAATAATATCTATTTGAGGAATGATATCCACATACACAACCTTGTGTAATTTTGGTGGTTTTACAGGGAGAGAAGTGATAGGAGGTGATATTTCAAACCCAGTTTTGAGGTGGAATGGTGAGAAAGAAAACATTGCCTCTTTTTAAGATAACACATAATCAAAACCGTTGTATGAAGCTTACCTCATAAAATTCTTATCTGTTCTTTCCTTTACGCACAGTTTTCTCCACCCCCTACCCAGCTACTTGTAATTCCTGTGAGAGAATCACTATTATTTGTAGAACCTCAATTTTATCAGCCTGTGAGTGGGTGTTGCATTTCATTAACTCCTTTGTTCATTTATTCACTCTTCCTATAAAAATTATAACATATACGATGATGTCTTAGGAATATGTGCCATCAAAGAGTTTATATTCTACATAACAATGTGACATGAAAAGCACATGGGTAAATATAATGTGCTAAGTAATGCTGGAAATAGTATACTATGTGCAGTTTGGGAAGTATATAATAAAAACATAGGGCTGGCTTTTAAATTTAAACCACGTTAATAGCATTTTCTCTAAGTAAAGGTGTTCCAATTTCAAAAAATAAACTAGAAAAACTAACTTTTTAAAAATAATGTATTAGAAATTGCAAGTCCTAGTTTCTGCCTATTGGTCTTTTCAGTTGCATTAATAAATTAAATTAAGAACTTGTGCAATGTAGTCTCATTATTGTTTTCCATGTTTTAATTATCTAAACTTTTGTTCTTTAATCATTTAATAAAAACACTATGTAGATATGCTGAGATAGAAAAGATTGAGAACAATGAAAATATTATGGTCTGCAATTTATTTACAATTTATGAAAGAAACAGCAAAAAATAAATGAAATGATATTTTCAAATAAATAATTTTTCTATCAGTAGTAACTTAAAACTTTTTAAAAAATAAATGCAAATTTTGGTTGTTGAAAGTCAATTAAACATGAAGATGGATTTAAAGATGCCAAAATTGTTATAAATTATTTCCTTTTCATGTTAATATCTGCCTCTGTTATCATACTTACACATGTTTTTCAAAGCCATTTTCACTATACCAAATCATTATGCATATTCATTAACACATATAATATAGTTTAAAAACTCACTAACTTTTCATAAATATTAAAATATTATGTAAATAAGTTTGGTTTATCTGAAATTATTAATTAAACTGAAAATGATACATAAATTAATTAGAAAAGTTAATACTAATAACATTTTTAGTGAATATAATATGCCAAACCTTATAATAAGTGCAATAGATGTACTTATAAATTCTCATAACAAAGCCTCTGGTTAATGTTATTGGAATCCTGTTTTATAAATGAGAAAACTGAGACTCAGGAAGGTGAGGTACTTTGCCTGAGATCATATATGAAGGTGGTGGCAGGTGAGCCCAGCAACTGGGTTCCAATATCAGTCCTCTTAATTTTATGCTGCACTCACATGGCCATTAATAATACTCCTAATTACACCAGCATTTATAGCCCATTTCTACTTCTTGTCTGAAAGAATATTATGAAAAATTTGTCAGATCATGTGCTGGAATGCAGACTAAAAATACATACATGGCCAAGTCTGTTCTTTAGACATTAACTTTCATAAGGTATAAATTTAGAATGTGTTCACTGATCACTTTTGAAACCAATAGTGAATGAATGAATAAATGAATCATTTACTCCAAAGCATGGTGGTTCAATGCCTGACTGGTCACATGATTTGGTTGAGAAATTAATCTGACATGTTTTATTTTTCAGGGACTTATGATGGCTCTTTTCCTCCTTCCTATTCTTTAACCACGATTTCATTATCATGGCCATGAATTATCACTGACTTTGATATCTATAATTTAAATCTGTATTTCTCCCAATATTTTTCTTAAAACCAGGGTATTTATCCATGTCTAGTTTCCCAGCAACCCTTCCATTCTCTATAACTCTGCAAATATCACAAAGAACAGGTTAATAATCTTAACTTGAGTTTTTCCAGTACTCTGGGAAATAACTCATTTGGGCCAGGAGACAAACTCATTTTGAGCAGTTATCTGGCCTCTCACTGTCTCCTCACCTATCTTGGGCTTCCATTTCCTGTTTTTGAAGCTTAGACCTATGCTTTCAGCCTGATGCTCATTTCCCTTGACAGAAAAGACAGAGGCAAAATAGCAGTTCAGTAATTCTACTCTCTGTTATCTGTTAACCTTATAGCATGAGCTCTGAATAGCAGCAGACTTAATCTTTACATTATTCTTTTTCTTGTTTGTTTGTGTGCTCCACATATCACTTTTTAAAAAGTTTGTTATAATGTCGCTAATTCATTCAACAATGTGTAGTAAATACTAGACACTGGATGTTAGAGGGTAGAAAAGCTTCATGCCTGACTGGCATCACAGAGCATACTGGAATTAATATAGTGAGAGTTGATAAGTTCAATGAAAAAGGAATGAATAAAATTTAAAGACATATAGGAGGAAATGACTAATTTTGCCAGGGAAATCAAGAAGGCTTTGGAAGAGAGGTGACTTTCGAATTAAATGTGAAGAGTTTTTCCATGTTTTCTTTCTTTATATGTGCTTTGACCTTTGAGATATTATTCTGTTTTTTTCATTCTGATTTTTATTAATATATTCATACTTGGCCATGAATGGCAATCATAATCTCTTCTGGTACAGTTGTTCTTTTGACCTCATTAGGCCTTAATGTCTCCATATATTTCAAGGGCTTTTGACTTTATTTTCTTTTTTTACAATATAGATCTACGATTCACAAACTGGTGATTCACTGTTAACAATACTCTCAATATGCTTGTCCTTTTGTAAACATTTACCACAACATATTGGCAAACGTGCATTCTGGGGGACTCCAAAATGTGTACCTCCAAGTGTGCTCTTACAAAAAAAACCTCACCATCAAAACAGATTGGTGATAATAAATCCACGTATACCAACTATATTAGTTTGTTAGGGCTGCCTTAACAAGGGGCCACAAAATGTGTGACTTGCACAATAGAAGCGTCCTCTCACAGTTCTATAATCTAAAAATCCAAAATCCTGGTGTCAACAGGATTAATTCCTTTTCAGGGCTGTGAAGTAAGAATCCATTCCAGGGGATGCTGAGATGGCTCAGGGGGCTTAACGCACGTCTCCTGGTTCCAGTCCGTGCAGACCCATATACTGTACTGGGGTGTGCCCCCAGTTCGGTTTGGGCGCAAGCTTTCCATGTGGAGGCCCCTGACAGGGTTCCTGCCCTGTGCAGCCCCACACCGAACTGTGGAGTGAAACTATACAGAAAACTAATGACATACAGCTATGGAGACTACTCTGGGCCCTCCCCCTTCTCTCTCTCTGTCAAAAAGGCAATAAAAATGAATCTAAAACAAAAACAAAAACAAAATCATCACTTCCAGACTTCTCAACTTGGCTTGTAGATGGCCATCTTCTCCTGGTGTCTCCTAACATTATCTTCCTTTCTTGTCTGTTTCTCTGTCCAAATTTTCCTTTTTTATAAGACACCAAATATTAGACTAGAGATGACCCTAATGACCTTATTTTAAGGTATGATTAGCTCTGTAAAGACCCTATCTCCAAATAATATCATTCTAAAGTACTGAGGATAAAGGCTACATGTCTTTTTGGGGGGAGGATACAATTTAATCCATAATATCAAATTTAATATTTTCCTTTTATCTAGTTTATCTGTTTTCAGATTGTGCCCCCAGCCTCTCTAATAAAAGTATTTTAAATATTTCTACTCTTCTCTAAATTCAGGGCCTTGTCTGAGTCACTACATCATTTTAGCTGATTCTACTTGCTCATTAAATAATAATAATAGCAACAATAACAGTAATAATAATATATTAGAAAAAAGAACCAAATAGACACACCTATCTATATCTATCACCAATCATTTCTCCTATATTTTTATATTAAAAATAATGGATATATTTCTTTGTCTCGCTGCAAATTAGCTGTTCATCTAAGCCCAAAGTGACATTTCTTTCTCTTTTTCAAGAGTTCAATACCATTGACAACAAGCACTGTTTTTTATGTTCAACTTCCCCTTTCTCATGGCCTATCCCTACTCGTAGGTAAACATACTCTGAACTCTCTCTTTAATAAAACAAAGTCTGTTAGTCAGTTAATTGTTTTGGTCACTTTTAAAAATGTCATTTTCTTTCCTTTGTTACTGAGTCAATTCCAATTTGAATTATGTACTCACCATTTCTTACAAATCTCTAAAATGTTCAGTGATTGCTCTATTAGTAAAATCCTCCTCTTAGGTTACTTCATATTTGAACAGAATTTGGCATAGTTAATCAATCCAACATTAAAGCACTTTCACTTTTTTTTTCCTCTCTCTGATCCAACACAGTGTGAAAGAAGCCTACAGTTTTTTCCAAACAGT
The DNA here is from genome assembly GCA_004027555.1 of Craseonycteris thonglongyai. Classification (NCBI taxonomy): domain Eukaryota; kingdom Metazoa; phylum Chordata; class Mammalia; order Chiroptera; family Craseonycteridae; genus Craseonycteris; species Craseonycteris thonglongyai. The sequence continues at coordinate 9,663 of PVKE010030580.1, forward strand.
ATGTTCTTGTGCTCTTTTCTAGCTATCATATCAACATCCCCTTTGTATTGGACTACTTTTTCTTTATATGTTTGAATTTAATATTGTCCTAATTGTCTATTATACGTAGCTTTGGACAAGTATCCGAATTCACCAACACCCACCGTTCTCTTCTCTGATTTTTCACAAGCTTTCGGATTACATAGTCACCTTCTGAATTCTTCTCACTTCTCCCTAACTAAGAAATTCTGCCTTGCTATTAATTACGAGTTAATAGAAATATCTTGGTTTAATGCTTTCTATGAGTTCTGAGAAATTATATGACCTATTGTTAAATATTGTAGATTTATTTTTTGAAAAGGTCTCTAATCTTCTTCCATCAATTAAAATACAGCATCTATAAATCCAGTTTATAGTGATTTTAACAGCACGTTGTTACCTGTCACTGTGATGGCATCAGGGAATACTGAAACATTTATTAGGATGCCCCACACTTTATAGTTCTTAAAAAGTCAAATAAGGAAAGTGCATATAAGTTAATACGTTATGAAGCTGACAGAGGAGTACAGAAGCAAGCAAGTGAAAGATTTAAAACAGCTTTGGTTTGGAATGGCAGTCCCTAGGCGGTCTAATTTGAGCAGAACATTGCCACAAGGCACAGGACCCCGGCGTTGTTAGAAACCACTCAAGTCATCTGCCGTCTTGTCAGACGGGGGAGCTTCCCCACCTCGTAGATGAAGCTCATCACTGACTTGACAATGTTGGGTTCCACATCATTAGTTTCCATTTGATTCTATAGCAACAAAATAAGAGAAAATTAATTATAGTAGATGCTGGAAACCAAATAGTGGAATTAAAATCCCAGCATTCTCATTTAATGGCCAAGAAACAAATTACACTATTACAGCAGAACAGCTTTTTTAACCTCCTGTGCTGGTTTCTGCATTTTGTACCAAATGTGGAGCTTATACTTTGAAATAAACAATTTTATTAAAAATGAATCCTGGAACATTGCTATGGAGAGTTCAGTCAGCAATTCTTCTCAATATGTAAACTTTTATGAAGAAAGTACTACGTTTCTGCGGAAAACTACTTACCTCCCTCTGTTTGCTTAGTACACTGAGTAACCTTTGTTGCTTCCAAATTATTTTTAAGATGGACTCAAGCTGATGAGACAAACTGGTAAACACCGGCACCATCAAGTGATTATACATTTCCTTCAAATTCCACTCTAAGGCTGATTAAAACAAAGAAGAGTAAATAGACCCCATTTAAATGGAGCTGATCAAAACCACTGTCTCAGACTGTCGTCGAAATCAGAAAGGGCTTAAAAGGAAGGGGCTGTAGGTACATAAGAAATCCACAGAAACACTTTCATCAGAGATGAGTCCTAATGCTACCACTGTAACTAGAAACATGCAAAAAACCAACTTCTTCGAGAAAATGCCATATATAAATGACTTCTTGTTTTTATTTCCTACCTTTTATTCTCTAATAACACTCTACATTAAAAAAACTGCATTACAAGCTTTAACAGTTTGAACACAAAGGCGTACTAAGTAGCAAATATTTTCAAAAAATGCTTTCAAGCCCATCCCATTCTTTACAAGTTTTATCTTTATTAGAAAATGTAACACTTTTCAAATGACTGAAATCAACACTGTTTTTGTTGCTGTTGTTATCAATGGTATGTGTATATAGTTTGGTATATAGACAGAGATAAATAGGAAGATGTAGTTTTCAGATTGTATAATGTAAAGCACCACATAATAGCCTGGAAAAAAATATATTTAATTTCTACAGTCACATTTATTTTGTCATTTCCTATCATCTTCTTACTTCTCTTTTTATTTCTTTATTTTTCTCATTTGTTTCATACCACTGACCTCCCAGATGTGTATTCATTTGTACACAACTTATGTGATTTATTACATTTGGGATTAATGAATCTACTGTTTGTGCCTTTCTGAAGAGATACTTCTTTTGAAGATCAATTATCAAATATTTGCTTCTCTTTCTTTTTTTTCAGCCATGTAGCAATAATGTATTTATTTTCTTGCTTGGTGTTGCTCAGAAAATGAAAAGCTTAAAAATCACTTAATATATTTTTCATGATCACTGTATTAATTGCTTATATACTTCATGAATAATTCTAAGGTATGTGTTTCAACTGACCTCACTTAACTCACATAAATAGCTTTTAAAGGCCCAGTAATTTCAGGTTAGTTACCATTGTATAAACACTGTAATAATTATAGTTTGAAACAAAAGATTCAAAAGTATGTTAATCAGAAAAATAGTGGTTAGGTTACCAACATGAAAAAAATGAAAAACATATGGTTTAAGATAAATGGGTTTGGGAAGATGTGGAAAATAGAAATCAAAAGTTCAAACTATTATGGAATAGCTATTGTATTCAAAATGCCATATCTGTTAAACAATTTAATCTTTAAAATCACTCTGCAAAGTAGGTATAATTATTTTCATATTCAAGTCAGAGAAGTTGAGAAAGATGTCTATTGTCAATTATTAGCCATTCTTATATTGCTATATGATGACTAAAGAATATTTTTGGCAAATTGTGTTATAGAACTCTGTCAATGTTTTCTTTTAAAAATTTCTTTTAAAGATTTTATTTTATTGTTTTGAGATATGAGAGAGAGAGAGAGAGAGAGAGAGAGAGAGAGAGAGAGAGAGAGAGAGAAGGAGGAGGACCCAGAGCAGTCTCCATAGTTGTACATCATTAGTTGTGACATGGTTTCATTCCACACAGGTGGATGTGGGGCTTCATGAGGCAGAAACTGAACCAGGACTGCATATGAGGTTTGTACAAGGTAGGGCCAGGCATTGAAGCCCATACCTTGTGATTACGAGGCAAGTGCTCAACCACTGAGCTCTCCCAGTATCCCTTCAACGTTTCCTTTTAAATGTCTTTTGGGACTCATTTTCTCCTCAAAACACAAAAAGATTAAGGAAACATGGGTAAGAAAAAGGCATTGTGGAGCTTCAAAGTCATTTTTGGCCCAATGCCTGTTTATGTGTTTGTTTTACTAAGCCTCTATTTCTAAGGAAGAAAGCAAGTTAGGTGTAGAATAAACAAATTACAGCAACTGTCTCCAACCTTTCTGGCACCAAGGACCAGTTTTGTGGAAGACAATTTTTTCATGGACCAGGGGGCTGGTGTCAGGATGATTTATTGTGCACTTTAGTTCTATTATTTTTATTATTACATCGTTATATATCATGAAATAATCACACAGCTCACTTGCCACTATAAAGCCTCCACCAGAAGCATGCAGCTTGATTGTTACTTGACACTCACTGATACGGTTTTGATATGAGTGCAAGCTATTGAGTTATGGTCTCTGGGCAGCCAAAGCTCTCTGTGAATCTGTATTTCAGCTGTTCCCCCAACACTAGCATCACTGCCTCAGCTCCACCTCAGATCATCAGGTATTAGATTCTCATAAGGAGAGTGCAGCCTAGATCCCTCGCATGCACAGTTCACAATAGGGTTCAGGTTCCTGTGAGAATCTAATGCCTCTGCTGATCCGACAGGAGGCAGAGCTCAGGCAGTCATGCGAGCAATGGGGAGCGGCTGTAAGTACAGATGAAGCTTCATTCTCCTTCAGCTCATCTCCTGCCATGTTGCCTGGTTTCGGTGTTTGGGGACTCCAGGATTAAAGTGCTTAGGATGATTTAAACATTAGACATTCTTAAGAACTCCATACCTTGTGACACAATTATTGAGGAAAACAATAAAACTTATAATGTGATGTTTAAATATAATTTCCCTTTCTACATTTTTGATACTAAAAAATTGCTATACACTGGGGATGCTGGGATGGTTCAAAGGGTTGAAGACTCATCTGGTGTCGGAGGATTGAATTCCAGCCCTGGCCTGTGTGGATCCATATGCTGAATTGGAGTGTGCCCCCAGTTCGGTTCTCACCAGGGCAAGCCTCCTATGTGGAAAGCCCCTGGTTCGGCTCCAGCCCCTGGCCTGCTTCCCATGCGGAGGCCCCCTGGCTAGCTCCTGCCCTGCACAGCCCTGTACCCACCTATGGAATAAAAACTATGTAGAAAACTAATGTTGTGCAACTCTGGAGACTGTTCTGGGTCCTCCCTCTTCTCTCTGTCTCTCCCTATCTCGCTCTCTCTGTCAATAACAACAAAAATAAATCTTTAAAAAAATTGCCATAGACTAATTTTAGTTTATAACATTGGTTTTTATAGATTCTATATTAATGTACACTTCCTTAGTTGTATAGTTATATACTTCTGATATTAACTCCAATTATTGTTGCCATAGATCTTTTCCATAAGTCATAATATTTCTCTAATCAAACTTTCTGTTTGGACACAATTTAAATTTGAACATGAGATTTAGGGATTAGTCATTGGAAGATACCACATCCCCAAAGTAAAAGCAGAATAAAATTCTGTATAACCACAAAATTCTTACTTTGATGAGAGCTTTAGACAAATCAAAGTAATTAACCTGCCATACACAAGAATTTTCTCATACACCTCTCTGTTTTATTGGAAAATGCCTTCAATAAATGCTTAACTTTGCCTATATTAACCATATAAACTTAATGTGTTCAAATAAAGGTTTTATAATAAATAGCCCCCAACAGACTGACCAGACATATTGTTTTAAATGGGTCAGAGAACAACCATACTGTCCTATTTCAAACAGTACATGTGATCAGCCTAGTCTCACTGGGCTAAATTCAATGGACCAGTAGGCATATATGTAACATTTCAAACAGGACAATACAATTGTTTTTTGTCCCATTTAAAACAGTACATCTGGGGGATGCTGGGATGGCTCAGTGGGTTTAGCAATCATTTTGCCTCCCTGGGGTCCGAATATTGAATTTTGGCCCCGGCCCATGTGCACCAAGATGCTGAACTGGGGTGTGCCCTCAGTTCAGTTCTTCCTGGGGCAAGTTCCATGTGGGAGGCCCCCGGCCCGGCTCTTGCCCTGAGCAGCCCTGTGCCCACCTGTGGAATGAAACCACGTACAAAACCAATGACATGTCACTATGGTGACTTTTCTGGGCCCTCCCTCTTTCTGTCTTTGTCTGTCTCTCTCTGTCAATAACAATAAAAATAAATCTTTAAAAATATTTAAAAAATACAAAATAAAATGATACATCTGGTCATCCTATCCAGGAGGTCATTCTAGCACAGAGTTATAAGATAAACATTTATATATGAAGTATGGGTCCAATCTGTTACTTTCTAGTAATATTTTGTACCTTGCTACATTTTTTTTGTTGTGATTAATTGAATATTATCACTACTCTATTTGCTATAAGTTTCAATGCAAAAGGTAGAAGGGGTAAGCTTTGCTATTTTTTACTTTTAGGCAATCTTTCATTGTTCCCTTGCGGTACTTTCTCTATAGCGCCGAGTAGAATTTCTATCTCCTATACTTTAATGGTGGGTAAATGGTTTGTTTTAGTGGGTATTTTAGGTTTAATGTAGGGGGTATCGGGCTAGTGCTGAAGTATTTCAAAAAGTTTCAAGGTAGTAAATAAAGTTTCTAGGAAAATAAACTTGTATTTAGGAAGATGGAGTTGCTTTGTGGCAGGAAGTAAAAAATAAGTAGCCTACCATAAGGTGAATTTCAGAAGATGAGTCTGCATCTGAAATTATACTTTTTCTCTTAAAGCAAGATGATTCAGAGAGATTGGGAACGAAGGAGTGACACATTAACCTCATAAAGGAACTCTTTATCAAAAACAAGTAAGAAGAGAAACTTGAACACAGAAAACCAGGTCAAAGTCTCTTCACCCCCTATTCCTTTAGAGATAATGACCCAACAGAACCGCTTCTCCCCCTTTCCCCACCCCCTGAAAATGTGATCTGGAATCAGTAGTGGAGCCTCATAAGATTGAGAATCACCTTAAATTTTCCACCCCTGGAAGTAGTAGCAGGAATTAGTGGCAGCTGCATTTCTGATTAAACAATAATTTGTTGTAGACAGAATATGACACTTCCATAGTAGAAGACCAGAATGACTAATGGGCCACTTTTCTTGCTACTGGGGCTAAATTAACCTCCAATGTAGTTAGGTAAGAAATCCTTGGTCACATAGAAAAGGGGATCATGGCCACAACTCATGTGGTTAGAATTATGTATATAATTTGTGAGATCTAATGCAAAATGAAATTGTAAGACCCCTTGCTAGTAAGTCAGGTGCTATTAAAGATAATAGAATACAATACTTCCCCCACTTTTTTTTGAGGTTCAACTCTCAACTTGTCATAATGTATTTTTATTTGCTAACTAATATTCTAAGTAAAGATAATAAAAAATTTAAAGTTGTTAACAATGTTTGCTACCATTTGTATTTTGTAGCTCAAATATGAGTGTATATTTTTGTCTCAACCATGAAAACACTGTGCCAAATTAACCTAGCTGTTTTCATTTCCCCATTTTACTTCTTGATATGCACACATTTTATAACACTCTCTATCTTTAGCTTACTGAGAAAAAAAAAATGGACGTATGGGTTACCCTATTTTTATCCTTCATTCTATGCAATCATTTTCACCATACATGGTTGCATAAAATGCGTAAGTCATAGACTAAAAAAAAGATATTAGAAATTGTTTTGGATATTTATGTTTCTTAGAATGCCATCGCCTTTGGTCTGCCTTCAAAGCAAGTTCTGGTTCAAATGGAAAAGCATGGTCAATCAGGCTTTCAGTCCTCTCACTTCTGCAGTCTTAAAAATGATATACCTTGTACCTGTTTTGAGTCTTACTGAAACTCCATGCATTGTGATCTACTAAAATTCGATGCTCAGGGAACATCACAAGTATTACTTGTGAAGAAATCAGCAAGAAATCAGCAAGAGAAGGTGGGGGCACACATATTGTACATAACTCCCCTGGTTATTCTCTATTGGCCATTGGACATCACTAGTGAAACTCAAGTTTAATGATAAAATTAAGAATTTTGAGATGATTATATAAAACAAAAAGAAAAAAAAACATTGAGATGGTAACAACAGAGCATTAAATCATTCATGGGGCTTATTTGGAGTATCGATCCCTATATATTGCATTGGTAGAAGGCTTTTGAATTTGGTTTTGTTTATAGCTGTCTCATTCATTCACCTCTGTGTGATCTTATATGAACATCAATGCCCCTTGGGACCACCAAACTTTACCTGATAGGGAAATCTTACGATATTGGTTAAGCTGGTATGTGCCAACCTGTTTAAATTTATTTCCCGGACAGATGTCACTTTGCAATTCCAAAATTACATTTTGAAAGGGGATTCTCTTTTATCCTGAAATTCTGAGGAAATAATATATTACTTATATGAAAATTACTTTTCTGCCAAGCATGGGTATTATAATCTTACAAAATTTATTCAAATTTTGTGAAATTGGACATATTACTGACCCATGTTTAATGATTGAGGAAGAAAGGAAAGCATAATGAAACTGGGAAATTAGAAGCCAAATAACACATAGCCTATGTAGTGGACATTTGTCCATTTGGGCCACCCAGATTTTGTTTTCACTTTTTAAATAGCACCCTGATTTTCTGTGTAAATCTTTTTTATTTTTTTTAAAAGATTTATTTTGATTGTTTTTGACACAGAGAGAGAGAGAGAGATACAGAGACAGAGAGAAGGGGGAGGGCCCAGACCAGTCTCCATAGCTGCACATCATTGGTTTTTCCACATAGTTTCATTTCACAGGTGGGAGCGGGGCTGCACAGGGCAGGAACTGGGCTGAGGTCTCACCCCGGTGAGGACTGAACTGGGGGCACTCCCCAGTTCAGCATATGGGTCCATAGGGGCTGGGGCTGGGATTCGATCCTCGGGCCCTTGGACTGCAAAGTGAGCACTTAACCCACTGAGCCATCCCAGCTTCCCCTGTGTGAATCTTGAAGTTGAGGATAAATCAGGGGTCCCCTGTATCAGTGAAAGCTGAGGAACCCTAGGAGACTTTTCATTACGTGAATACATCAAAGATGAGCACATGAACAAAGGTCAGAAAATTAGACTTGTTCTCACAGGATTTTCAACTTATTTTGGTTGTTTGTAGTCATTGCCATAAGTAATATGGCATAGTGCAAAGTATCAGTTTCATTCAAAATGTGATATAAAGGAGTCTTCACTTCTAGGAGAATGGAAGCACTGAAATACAATGAGTGAATATGAAGAGCAACTACAACATATGTATGTTTGGGATTGTAAAAATGTAAAGGGAAGAAGGCTCTAAGAGTCAAATAGTTAAAGGGAAAAAAGGTAAAGGACAATTAACTGAAACCAGCTATAAGTGGTGAGAAAACTTGAATGTTTAATGGCTATGTAAGTATGGTAACTACATGACTGTGGTCTCATTACACAGTGGGAAATACAAACCAAACACACTTATATTAAGCAGAAATTTCTAGAGGTGCTCAAAAATAAACACAGTATCCAAGCAGAAACAATTGCAAATTGTGTTTGAAGAAAAGCATCCACAATATAGACCCTTGGTTTTTCTAAAGTACAACTAATTTGAGTTAAAAAAAAAAATCAGCAAGCACAAAGAAAATGATACCACATAGGAGTTTGAGTATGAAAAAATCAGATTAATAGCTCAAAATATCCCAGATTTTAGAAAACATTCATATATATGATAATTATATAGGAAATATTTAAGAAATAAATAGAAAAATTTTAAATGAACAAGAATAAGGACTGTCAAATATATGAGTAAATTTGAAGAAATAGAACTCGTAGAAATGTAAACTAAATAATTGAAATAATTTCTCAAAATATTAAACAGTAGCCTCAACACAGTTGAAAGAGTATTAATAAACTAGAAGATAGGGTTGTTTCAATATATCTTTAGAATGTACTCAGAGACCAGAGTTAGAGACATTTTCTGTCAAGCCATATTGGTCTTCCAGTCTGCTACTCACTTTCATCTACTCAATTTTCCCTTACTGCTTTCTTGCCCCCTTTAGGATATTAAAAAAAAAAGGTAAAAAGCTTTGTCTGTTTTATGTATAGATGCTTGCAGATTTCTGAGATCAGAGCTTTCTTCTTGTTTTGGTAGCTGCTCTTCCTCTGTTGCTGTAGTCTCTTACCCTCAATTTTTATAAAAGATTTATTTTATTGTTTTTGACAGAGACAGAGAGAGAGAGACAGAGACAGACAGACAGACAGAGAGAGAGACAAAGAGAAGGGGGAGAGCCCAGAGCAGTCTCCATAGTTGCACATCATCGGCTTTTGACATGGTTTCTTTTCACACAGGTGGGCGGGGGACATGCAGGACAGGAACTGGGCTGGGGGCCTCCCATGTGACAGTGGTGCACGTACCTCCAGGAGTACATGCTGGGCCATTCAGAGCTACACAAAAAATAATCAGTAACAAAACTTAACTGTATTACAAGTATTGTAAAATTAAAGCTGTGTTTTGTACTGTTAGTGCACTAATTTTTCTTTCCTAACTTGTTATCTTGTTTTCACTGTTTTACATTAAGATAGGCACTGAACAAAAATGTCAGTATTCAAAAACAGCTGTTTGGCACTGTTTATAGAGTCCAGAATGTGGAAACAACCAAAATGCCCTTCGATAGACGACTGGATAAAGAAGTTGTGGTACATTTACATAATGGAATACTACTCAGCGATAAGAAAAGATGAAATACAGCCATTTGTGACAATATGGATGGACCTAGAGACCATCTTATTACACGAAATAATTCAGACTGAAAGAATCAGGAAACATATGACCTCACTTATAGGTGGAATATAAAACTAAAAGGAACAAAGACACAGAGACCTATGGACATACTCAGTAGCTGGATGATTGCCTGAGGGAAGGGGAGGAGGGGGGAAGGAGAGAGGGAGGGGAGGTG
>PVKE010030581.1:0-19526 GCA_004027555.1 Craseonycteris thonglongyai
GAGAGAGAGGGCGACAGGGGGAGAGAGAGAGAGGGAGAGAGGGGGGGAGTGAGGGGGAAGGAGGGGGAAAGAGCAAGAGGAGGACAGAGAGCGAGGAAGAGAGAGAGAGAGAAGGGAAAGGACCCAGAGCAGGCTCCATAGTTGTACATCATTAGTTGGGACCTGGTTTCACTCCACACAGGTGGATGTGGGCTGCATGGGGCGGGAACTGAACTGGGGACCTCCCGCTGTACCTTCCCAGTGGTTATCAGTAGCGCCACAGTTCAGCTTATGGGTTTGCAATGGATTGGGGCTGGGATTCCACCAGCCAGAACTTGCAGTTGCAAGGCAAGCACTCAACCTGCTGAGCTGTCCTTCTTAATAAAGGTGACTTAAAGGAGTTGTTCATCAAGAGCAGTAAGACAACTGTTAAGCTCCACCTTCCTGCCCACAGCTGTGGGGCCCAGGGAACGCACACAAATGGCGGACCACATACCATATGCTTAAATACTTATAAGTTATAAGCCATGCAGACATGCTTTTAAATAAAATATGTTCTATCCTCCTACCTGGTCAAATATACCTTCGTGGGCACTGGGAAGGCTGATTTGAAATTAGACTCCTTGGCCTCCTCTGAGTTCTGAGAATATGTTGTAGGGAGAGCTGACATGGAGGCCCAGCTTCCAGACTGCCTCTCCATTCTTCCTATTCCTGACTCTGTCCCACCCTGCAAGGGACATTGCATGAACTCCGTAGACCCCCCGGCATGCACAACTGCCAGCCCTGCAAGTAGCTCCTCTTGGTCACCCCTCAAGCCTAGACATGTACACACTATTAGAGTGCTCTAACATTTGGAGGAGGGGTCGAGGGAAGAGGCCTGCTTCAATTTGGGAAGCAGATCCAGGCCATCTGAGCACAGAATTTCATTCAGAGTACCCCCAGTGCGTCTGGGTACAGTGTGTTGTTGAAGGTGGGCTCATACTCTATGCCCAGTGGACTCTGCTTCATGGAGAGGGGCATGACCAATGGAGAGCCAAACGCTGGGCCCCCTAAAGTGTGGGGGAGCCACCACTCTTGCCCAAGAGTAGCCCTGTGCATTGGAATGTCCCACCAGGGCTAGACTGCGAATTGCTTCTTACTCTGGCTATCAACTATTTTGTGGTTTGATATTTAATGTATTTTTATGATTATCACCTCCTTTCTCATCATTCTCATCTCTTTTTTTTCCCTTTATTTCCAATCTTGGAGCTTTTCCCAAGTTTGTCTTCTATATCAGAGTTCCCCAATTTCCAGGCCACAGACTGGTATCAGTCCGTGGCTTGTTAGAAACTGGACCGCATAGCAGTAGGTGAGTGGCAGGTGAGGGAGCTAAGCTTCAGCTGTATTTATGGCTGCTCCCCATTGCTCCCATTAATACTGCCTGAGCTACATCTCTATCAGATCATTGGTGGCATTAGGTTCTCACAGGAGCACGAACCCTATTGTGAACTGTGCATGCGAGGGATCTGGGTTGTGATCCTTATGAGATTGTGAGCCTAGTGATCGGAGGTGGAGCTGAGGCGGTGATGCTAGTGCTACGGAGTAGCTGCAAATACAGATTAACATTAGCAGAGAGGCTTGACTGCACAGAGACCATAATCAATTCCTTGCAGCCTCATATCAAAACCCTATCAGTGAGTGGCAAGTGACAATGAAGCTGCATCTGGTGGCAGGCTTTATAGTGACAAATGAGTTGATGTACTTCAGTTGTACAGCTGCATCTCGTGGCAGCTTTTAAGTCGCATTCAACACTTCCTTTATTCTGCGCATGGCCCGCCTATTATTTTATTTACCACTTTTGTCTGCGCCTCTTTCCCACACAGTGCACTTGTCTCAGTCACAGTTTTGGTAAGTCCACAACTAACCCTAACCACAATGAGTGAAAACAAACATCACTGGAGAGCTTTGAAAAGGGGGAAAGACCCAATGATGAGATAGCAGAAGGCTCTAAGACTACCAATAAAAATAAAGCTGCGTTTAAAGAAAATACTAAGTGTCCTACTTATTTATGGGTTCATTGCAACAGGTGATTCACATTCTCCAAGTCCGCTTTTTGCAATATGGGGCGACTGGCTATCTAACACAGCCACAAAAACCTTCAAAACTCCTTCTCCACGTGGAGACCAACTACCCTGCATTAAAAGACAAGCCTTTGGAGTTTTGTGTTAAAAACAAAAACAGGGGAAGCTGGGATGGCTCAGTGGGTTAAGTGCTCACTTTGCAGCCCTGGAGACCGAGGATCGAATCCCGGCCCTGGCCCATGCAGACCCACATGCAGAACTGGGGTGTGCCCCCAGTTCAGTTCTTGCCGGGGCCTATGTGGAGGCTCCTGGCCCAGTTCCTGCCCTGCACAGCCTGTGCCCACCTGTGGAGTGAAACTATATGGAAAAACTAATGTCAACTATGGAGACTGCTCTGGGCCCTCCCCCTTCTCTCTGTCTCTCTCTGTCAAAAAAACCCCAATAAAAATAAATCTTTAAAAACAAAAACATGAACAAAACAAAAGCAAAACAAGGACATGAAGAACAGAAGCAATTACTGAAGGCCCGCACTTCATCAAATGTGTCTGCACTGAGAACATCATTGTCAGTGACTAACTGCATTGCTAAAGCTAAGAAGCCCTTTACTGTTGCTGAAGAGTAGTTCCTGCCTGCTGCTAAGGACACGGTCGTGAACTTTTAGAAGAGGTGGCAGTTTGAAAGGTGGCACGTGTTCCTCTCTTGACTAGCACCATAACTAGATGAACTAATGAAATAGCAGAGGATATTGAGGCACAATTGTGAGATAGGATTAATGAGTCACCTTGGTACAAAATCTAGGTTGATAAGTCTACCAATTTTGACAAGGCAACAGTGCTTGTTTTTGTGCGATATATTTTTAGGAGGATGTGCATGAGGATATGTTATGTGCACTTTTGTTGCCAACCAACACCACAGCTGCAGAACTATTCAAGCCTTTCAATGATTACATATCAGGGAAACTGAATGGGTCATTTGTGTCAGTATATGCACAGATGGAGTGGCTGTCACGACTGGATGGCTTTCTGGTTTCACTACTTGAGTCAAAGAGGTTGTTTCTGAGTGTGAGTCTATGCACTGTGTCATCTATAAAAGCAAGATGGTTTTCTACACTTGATCTTAGCCAAAAGGCCTGAAAGTGATTGAGATGGTTTTCTAAAGGTAGATCACTTGCCAGAGTTTTTGAGTTATGAGAGCTGCTCCAGAGATTTTTTTAGCAAAACAGTCACCATTGACAGCACATTTCAGTGACACAGAAGGTCTCAAAACTTGCTTATTTGTGGGGAATGGCATCAGTAGAGCGCTTGCCTTGAAATCGCAAGGTCTGGGGTTTGATTTCCCACTTGGCCCAAGCAAACCCTTATATTGTACTGAAGTGTGGTACAACTGGTAACCCCTAGGATGGCTTGGTGGTAAAGGTTCTCGCCTCCCGTGTGGGAGGCCCCTGGTTTGATTCCTGCCCTGCGTGGCCCCACATCTATGTGTGGAATGAAACTATGTCACAACTAATGATGTACATTTATGGAGATTGCTCTGGGCCCTCCTACTTCCTTCTCTCTCTCTCTCTCTCTCTCTCACCTTCTCTCAAAAAACAACAAAACAGGGGAAGCCGGTATGACACAGTGAGTTAAGCGCTCACTTTGCTGCGCTGGGGACCCTGGGGACCGAGGATCGAATCCCGGCCCCGGCCCGTGTGGACCCATATGCTGAACTGGGGAGTGCCCCCAGTTCAGTTCTCTCTCTCTCTGTCTGTCTCTCTCTCTCTCTCTGTCTCTCAAAAACAATTAAAAAAATAATAATAAAATAAAATAAATAAACTTAAAAAATTAAAAAATAAAAAAAAACCCACAAAAAAACAATAAAACAGGGGAAACCAGGATGTCTCAGAGGGTTAAGCACTCGCTTTACAGCCCTAGAGACCGAGGATTGAACCCTGGCCCTGGCCTGTGTGGACCCATATGTTGAACTGAGGTGTGCTTCCCATGTGGGAAGCCCCCACTTCAGTTCTTACACTCCCCCCACCCCCAACCCCAGCCCCCCCTAGTTCAGCCCCTGGCTCGAGGCAGTGTGCCTTCCATGCAGGAGGCCCCCAGCCCAGTTCCCGCCCTGCACAGCCCCCACCCATCTGTGTGAAATGAAACCATGTTGAAAACTGATGACGTACAACTAGGGAGACAGCTCTGGGCCCTCCCCCTTCTCTCTGTCTCTCTCCATCTCTGTCTCTGTCAAAAACAATAAAATAAATGTAAAAAAAAAAGAAACTTGCTTACTTGTGTGATATATTCAGCCTGCTCAATGAACTCAATCTGTCACCTCAGAGGAGAATGACAGCTGTATTCAAGTAGGCAGATAAAAAGTGGCTACATTGAAAGCCAAACTGGAGTATGGGGGCGACAAGTGAACATTGGGGTTTTTGACATGTTTCAAACATTAGCAGAGCTTTTGAAAGAGACTGAGCCAGAGCCTTCTTTCTCCCAGCAGGTCCATGATCACCTGTCTCAGCTTTCAAAAGCTGAGCATTACTTCCCAACCACAGAAGACCCCTGAACTGGGAAGGAATGGATCCGCGACCCATTTGAGAATAAGCCAGGTGAATCGACTGTTGCTAGACCAGGATCAATTGCTTGAGATCGCAAATGATGGGGCCTTAAAGTATGTGTGAGACAACTTCAAATCTCTACCTCCTGGATTACAGTCAAGGCAGAATATTCTGAGGTTGACACAAAAGCACTGAAAAACTTGCTTCTATGCCCAACATCCTGTCTTTGTGAAGCAGGGTTCTCTGCCGTGACAACACCCAAAACAAGATTACGGAGTAGACTTGACATAAGCAACACACTTTGGGTGTCACTGTCTCCTGTCACCTCCAGAGGGGACCATCTAGTTGCAGGAAAACAAGCACAGGGCTCCCACTGATTCTGCATTACAGTGAGTTGTAGAATTGTTTCATTATATGTTGCACTGTAATAATGACAGAAATGAAGTGCACAAGAAATGTAATGCGCTTGAATCACCCCCAAACCATGCCCATCCCTCCAGTCCGTGGAAAAATTGTCTTCCTTGAAACTGGTCCCTGGTGCCAAAAAAGGTTGGGGACTGCAGCTCTATATAACAGATTAGATTTGGTTTGTTTGTTTGTTTGTTTGCTTTTGGGGAGTCAATGTTGCTAATCATTGCCATTTAGGAGCAGTTAAAATTGTTTGTTATTTTACTTCCGGTTCTTTCGTTTTTAGAATTCCATCCAATTCCCTCTGCATCCCAGATTTTATGATAGCCCAGTTTCCATTTGTGATTCTTTTGGTCTACGTAACAAAGACCAGCTCTTCCTTTGTGGAATTGAAACATCAAGCAGGCTTTAAATCATTTATTCTTAGGGTAAATAATTTTTCAAAGATGTAATTTTGTCTATTTCTTTATGGTCTTCATATTGGGTTTTTCCGGTGTTTGTTCATTTATGAGAATTAAATGAGATTTCCATGTTGCCAACAGACTGCTCTGATTCTAGGGTCCTGACACCTGCCCGTTGCATATTTTGGGCACAGTGCTTCCCACATGTGCCTTCAGGCACAGGCCCCGTCTCGCGCTCGGATGACCCTGTTCTCTCTCTGTCTCAGAACGAGCCGGGCTCCAGTGCTTTTTGTTTGTATGTAACACATGGAAAATGTAAGCTCTGACATACTGGACTTAGCACCCTCTACTTTCACTATTGTGTTCTTGGAGATTGTTTCTGAGCAGTTCTAGGTAGTAATGCTGGGGAAGGGGAAGTGAACAAACAAACTCACACGAATTGGGCTGGATCCGAAAGTAAACATTGACTAGTAAGGTGGGTAGCTCTGCTGTGTTTGGTCGATGCTCGCATGCCCAAGCCAGGGCACGACGGTGGCGTGGGGGCAGCATACAGAGCTTTCACTGCCTTTCCCTCTCTGTTCTCTGCCTTGTGTGCAGAAGGCAGAGACATTACTGCATACTTCGTCCAACATGGATGGGAACAAACTAAATGTTTGCTTTTTAAATCCGATCTTATGATGGAGAAATTTCCACTTTGATTCTGGTAATGATCTCTTTGTAACCTTAGTCTCAGCCTTATTCAGAGATTATTTAGTTGCAAGCTGCAGAACCATGCAATCTAATTTAATGAAAAAGTAGAATTAATTGGAAGGCCATAGGAGTTGCTTAAAACCCAAGGGTGAGAAATGAAGTTAATCCCCATGAGGGGCTGGGAAGCCGAAATGCTCTAATTTATATGGTGGGATGTGATTTGCATTTTGACCAAGAATTAGACTAAATACTCCCCATGCTGGTAGTGGTAGCAGCAGGAAAGTCAGAAATCCAGTTTAACTCTTCCAAAGCCACAGACAGCTCCCCACTTATATACACAATGTGTTCAACTCAGAGATCCTGTTCATCTCATTGTGGTATAGACCGTGGAAGAAGGCTGCTGGCTGCTGAGTTAAGGCTGGCCTCAGTGGGTCAAGTCTGAAGCCTAGTGGCTGTGGCAAGGACTCCAACAGGTGTTAGGGCACCATGTTGCTCCAGCCATAGCCCACTTTGAGGAGTGGTGAGCCTACTGTCCAGTGAAAGGACTCTGCTATAAATTAACTATGTCACCCAACTTCTACTGCAATGTATGAAGGTTGCACCTTGGGTGGTCCAGTCAGCACAGGTTCTACTGTCCCCCACCTTACAGGTTGTTACAGGAAATAAGGAAAAACCCTGCTCTCTACTTGTGGGAAATAATTCATGGAGCTTAAGGATATCTTTGTTTTATTCTCCCTTGAATCTTTATGCTGGTATGGATCCTCTCCAACTGCTATGGTTCCTCAGGGTTTTGGTTGGGAAGGCTCCATGTTTTAAGCCTGTATGTGAGCGCATTCAGTAATTGGCCTTTTCAGGACAACTCATGGCCCAAGGCAGTGCCTGAAAGGTTGGTTGTAAACTGACTTTAGAACCCACTGACCCACAATCTTTGTTCCCTTTCTTAATAGGGTGCCAAGACTAATGCATAAGTTCTAGGGGTCTTTACTCTATGGCAACTTATTTTGGGGATTGTTATGCCTATCACTGCTACTGAATTATAGTCAGAGGCATCTAATTTTACTCCATAGATATTCTGACCTTTAAATCTTGAAGGGAATAGGTAAAAGGTATAGGTTTCTTCCTTCCTATTATGCAAAATTCCCCACTTTCTCACCAGAGCTCTGCACACTCTCAACAAGTAAAGGGGTCCCATTGTGTCTTTGCCCCATGGCTGGGAGTGCCTGCCTCACATGTAAGAGCAGTCCTTAAGAGCAGACATGGGTGAACATTAACTTGTTCTTCTCTTTCTTTTTTTAAAGATTTATTTTATTGTTTTTGAGAGAGAGAGAGAGAAGAGGGAGGGCCCAGAGCAGTCTCCATAGTTGCTCATCATTGGTTTTCCATATAGTTTCATTTCACAGGTGGGCACGGGCCATACAAGGCAGGAAGCAGGCAGGGGACCGCCCACATGGGAGGCACGCCCTGAATTGGAGCTGAACCAGGGGCCTCCCACATGGGAAGCTCACCCCAGCAGAAACCAAATTGGGGTGGAAAGCATACCCCAATTCAGCATATGGGTCCATGTGGGCTGGGGCTGGTACTTGATCCTCAGCCCCCAGGGCTGCAATGTGAGTGCTCAATCCATTGAGCCATCCTGGCTTCTCAATTCTTTCTTCAGCAAAGGAAATGGTTAATAAACTCAGTCAGATGGGACTCTGCAGGATAACCTGAACCAGGAAGTGAATAGCATCAGTACCGAAGGCAGTCTTCTCTCTTCCCCTCCTTTTTCCTCCTCCTGGCCACTCTTTTCTTCTTCTGTCAGTGGATCTCTTCCATGTCCTCATTTTTGCAGAGTGCCTTTCTCTCTCCCAGTTAAACATGAGGCACACATGGCTGCTTTAGTCCCAGCTGTATGCACTTCCCCAGTTGAAGCACTCTAGGGGCCAAGAAGAGCTTCTGTGTTGTAAGTTCCGAGTCTGGGAAGACAGAATCGCATTGGTCGGTTTGGGTCAGGTGTTCATCACTGGACCAATCAGCTTTAAGCAGGTGTGGGGCCACAAGTCTACTGCCCCGTCGATAGAGGCTACAGAAGCCCCCGTGGGAGTGGAATCTGCGGGGCAGGGAAGTGGGGTAATGTTCACTACAGTTTTCCTCCTCTAGTTGTGTTTCTTTCTGGTATTTTGATGGAAGAAAGTAGAGGAGTCATCCAGGTTAACCTGAAAACGGAGTCACTTATGTCAACCTCCTGTGGCATTTGGACACCATCCAGGAGGCAGAGCGACTCCATGGGACAGAGACTACAACACTTTTGAGAGTGTGAAGGTTTCGTATGTAGAAATCCACTGACCTTTGATCAGCTTTAATGTTTTTCTGATACAGTGGTGAATAATTCCAGGACATGATGATCCATAGTTTGAACTTTGTCATTCAAAGGGGACAGAAAACACGAAGAATAAAATGAAGTCTGAACTATGGGGTTGAGGAGTGGAGTAGGAAGTTGTAATAAAATTCCACTTTTTCTTCTATTTTATATTTTATCTAGGTTACCACAGAACAAATGCAATCTGTTTTGCCACCCTCAGTCCCCTGAGTAGAGCTGTGTCCCTCCCCTCTGCCTTCCACAGAACGTACCTTGTTCACATCTCAGCTACCATTTATCACAATGCGTCGTCACTGTCTGCTGACGGCTCTCTTTTCCAGGTGAGGCCCTTCTCCTGCAGGGCAGAACCTGTACGAATCTGCATGGTGTTCCCTCTGTATGCCTACCATGCATTGGACTTGAACTTAGTAAAGGCTCACTAGATATTTGTTGAATGAACCCGACCCAGGAGTAGCTGAGCTGGGGCAAGACTTGGTATCTGTGCCTGATCGTAGTTGAAGAATTCCCCGCCTTCCTGCTTCTAACTGTGTGGACTCTGTCCACGGGAGGCCCTCTCATGGCCCCCTACCTCTTGTCACATACTTTCTTTCAGGTTAGGGATCTTACCTGAACCCAGCCCCCTTGGCTAGAGGCTTGACCCTCTGTGTAGCTGTCACAGCTCCTTCCTGAGAGATTGAACCCTGAATTGTATTGCTCCCAGCACTGCTTGCGTCCAACCTGGACAGACAGATTGCTGTCACCACAACAGCCCTCCCTGTACCTGATCGGGCACAGCTCCCCCTCCACAGGGCCTCTTCTGTTTTCTTCTGCAGTCAGATTAGACCGTGGCCCCTGCAGTCCCTTTCTGTCCTTCACTCCAGCATGGATCCTACTTACACTCCATCAGCACTTGGCCTAGTGCAGCCCCTCTCTGCCCCTCCACCCGATTTGACATCATGCTATTGCCTGTTTTCCGTTTTCCTCATTCTGTGCCCACCATTAGCTGCATGCCACCTACCACGTACATAAAGGCACTATTCTCCCTGTGTACAGGGATCAGTGTGACCATCCGTGGTCCCTTTTAGAACTTTTATTTGCAGCACTAGGAAGGAAAGAGGCATTTTCCTGCTGGGCTAGCTGGAGAACTCAAGTGTTTCCTGGGCTGGAGAGTTGCCATGGCTACCACGTCAAACAGATTCTTTGTGGACCTAAGGTTGGGATACGTTGACCCTTTGTAAAATCAAAGCAAATTTGTGTTTGACTGGCAGATTTAGCATGGAGCTGAGCCCTGCCTGGTTTCCTAAGCAGCACAGGGGAGACCCAGGACTGGGAATGAAGCCACCCACCAGCAAGGGAGCAAGAACTCCAGACAGATAGCTTCAGTCTGGCAGGAAAGCAGGTGTCTGCAGGGCCTGCAGTGATGCTAGTAATTGCATTCGTTTCTAGGGCTTCTATAAACAGGTACCTCAACCTGACTGGCTTAAAATAACATCAATTGTTGTCTCAGTTCTGGAGGGTGAATCCAAAATCAGTGGTCCGGCAGGGCCATGCTCTCTCTGTTATCTGCTTTGTCTCTTCCTGGCTTCTGCTGGTTTGCCAGCACCCTTGGTGTTCCTTGGCTCACAGCACTTCAATCCCTACCTCTGTCATCACACAGCATCCTTCCTTCATGTGTCTGCATCTCTGTGTCTCTTCTTTACTTCTAAGGACGCCAGTCATATAGACAGAGGGCCCACCCTACTTCAGTATGACCTCTTAACTAGTTACATTTGCAATGACCTTATTTCTCAATAAGGTCACATTTCAAGGTACTAGGGGTTAGGACTTCAACATATCTTTTGTGGGGACACAATTTTACTTATAATAGTAATGTTGCAGAGGGTGTCAGAACAAAGGTTTGGAATTTTAAGGGGGCATGACTAATAAAAAATTTAGAATTAATATTAATCAGGAATCCTGATAGATTATTAGGTGGCTTAGGGGTCAAAGTCAGGTTTGATTTCATTATGGGGACATCCTAGCCAGGAACACAGGAATGCCTGGATGCTGACCTTTCCTTCCAGTAGACTCTTAACCATAGGATGTACCCATGAGGAACAATGGCCAAATGTGAAACAAAACACTGGGCAAGCACCTGAATACCAGCATCCATGAATAAAATATAACATATTGATTGTCTGGTTCCTGACTAATCAGATTACAATATCTTCTCCCTTAGAGAGAGCTAGTAATGTGAGAGGCAGAGAGAGGTGTGATAGGTAGGATTGACATGATACAGTTGGATAGTAGGCAGTAGTCTGAAGGACTCCACTTTACTGGAGCCTTCGTCTGGGAAGGAGGTTTTGGGTGGTGATAATCCCATTCTATGAACTGGTGTACCACATGAGGACTCAACGTGGGCATTTGAATGTAGAACTCAATCAAGGGAGACAAAGTCTGAATCCCAGAAGCAAGGCTATAAACTGGTTAGAAACTGGTTAGATCTCTCCTCCAGTCTCTGGTCAGTATTGATGGACACATGGATTAATCTAAATCCAATGTGTGAGGGAAAGCTGGGATGGCTCAGTGGGTTGAGCGCTCGCTTTGAAGCCCCGAGGACCGAGGATCGAATCCTGGCTCCGGCCCAGGCGGACCCACATGCTGAACTGGGGTGTGCTTCCCGAACGTGGTGAGGCCCCCAGTTCAGTTAAAAAAAAAAAGTATTAATAAATGCAATATGTGGTGGGGAGATGGTAGGGAAGTAAAGCACAGATACAAAAACTAGAAATTGACAGAACCTAATCTTCCTGTTGACATGTCTGTTCTGTTGAGTATTCATGGCCCTTAGTTTTGATCCTTCAGTCCTGTGTGCCTCTCTACAGCCATCATACTCACTTGGCAAAACTCCAAGCCTGGATGAACTCAGCCAGCCATCCACATGAATTTGTATATGTAATTATTGCCAGAGAAAAGTCACGTAGTCATAATCTCATAATCTCAATCTACTGCCCAGAATGTCTATGTATTTAATAAACTTGCTATTCCACACTTTCTGATGACATTTTGTAACTCACCTCTCTTCTCAAATCTTGCACTTCATTCCTGTACCTCTCATCCTTATCTAATTATGCCAAGTCAGTTGTAGCTAATTGAAAAATTAGGACCATCAGAGCAGAACTCCCCTAGTCTACATGTACATTCATTTGCATTTTTCCCTCCTGCATTCCTGGAACAAAGAAGAAAGTGTGCTGTTCCCATCAGCCTGCAGCTCCTCCTGGATCCTATCCTCTGTTACTTCCTCAGGGTTTTGCTACTCCAGGGACCCCCTATTCCCCCTAAATGATCCGTCATCCCTTTACTATAGGACTACGCTTTTCAGCTCACACACGAGATCGACTCTCCTTTATCCCTCAAAGTCCTTCTTTGGTTCCCTCATCCCTCTCCAACCACTGCCCATTTCTCTACCTCCCTTCACAGCATAATGCCTCAAAAGAGTTGCTTGCATATGCGCCTCTGCCATTTCACTTCTGATTACTCTTCAGAACTCTCAAATTGCATTTCTCCCATTATTCACCAAAACTCATGTCAAGATTGCCTATAATTTCCATTTTGTCAAGTACAATGAACAGTTCATGTTCTTATCTTACTCAGTCTCTCAGTTGTGTTAAAACCAGGTGAGGATTCCCTTATATGACACTACACCTTTGGTTTTCTTCACACTTCTGATGTCTCTGACAATTTCTTCTCAGTCTCTGTTACAGGCTTTCCTTCTCAACCAATGTCCACATATTGGTGTTTCCCAGGGCTGGTTCTCTCTCTACAATCCTTTGTTAAATAATCTATTTTCATTTTCTAAAATATCATCTAGGGGAAGTTGAGATGGCTCAGTGGGTTGAGCGCTCACTTTGCAGCCCTGGGGACCGAGGATCAAATCCCAACCCTGGCCCATGTGGACCCACATGCTGAACTAAGGTGTGCTTCCCATGTGGGAGGCCCCCAGTTCTGTTGTCACCCCCTGGTTTGGCCCCTGGCTCAAGGGGGGGGGGTGTGTACATCCCATGCGGGTGGCCCCCAGCCCAGTTCTCACCCTGCATGGCCCCTGCCCACCTGTGTGGAACAAAACCATGTTGAAAAACTGATGACGTACAACTATGGAGACTGCTCTGGGCCCTCTGCCTTCTCTCTGTCTCTCTCTGTCTCTGTCAAAAACAATAAAAATAAATCTTTAAAATATCATGTAGATGCTGATGATGTCCAAATTTATATTTCCATTCCAGTCTCTCATTTGAACTCCAGACATGCACATCCAACTGTCTACTTAAATTTTCTACTTTGATATATTGTAGTCACTGTCAGCCTAAGTATATCCCACATCGAGTTCTTGACACTCCTACATTTTATCTAAACTTATTCTTTTCATAATCTGCTAATTCATATGAATAAATATTGATACCTTCCACCCATTTACTCAAACCAATATGTAGGTGTTTTCCTTTATTTCTTCATCTTTTTTCAATAAACAAATGTCATTCCTACCTTCTAATACATCTTCAATCTATATATTGGCTTCTCTTATTCTTTGCTAGTCAAAGCCTTTGCCATCTTTCTCCTACTGCTGTAACCCCTTTAATAGTCACCTGACCTGTGTTTTTTCTTCTTTCTCTTTCTTCAAATCTATTTCTACAAAATGATCAGAGGAATCTGCTAAGAACAACTCATCACATTTCTCCCTTGCTTTAAAAACTCGTTTGCATCTTTTCATTACATTTTAAAATATTGAGCTATATTTTACATATGAGAAAATGTGCAAATCTTGCATGGTCCATTCAATGAGTTTTCATAATCATAAACATCCAAATAGTTACTAACTCAAACAACTTTAATCTTGTATGAGTAGTTTGTTCTTTTGCTTGCTTAGCAGCATTACATTGTATGGACGTACAACAATTTGTTTATCCATGTTTTTATTGATGACAGTGGTATTGTTTCCAGTCTTAAGTCTATTATGAGTAATGTTGCTGTTAACATTCATGTAGACACATGTTTTTATTCCCTTTGGGTAGATACTTAGTAGTAGAATTACTGGGCTTTATGATAAAATTATGTTTAATTTTTAAAGAAACTGCCCAACTGTTTTCCAAAGTGGCTATATTTTCATTACATTTAATATAAAATTGAAACTCCTTATATGACCCTTTTCTCCCCCACTTTATCCCACTCTACTCTTCACCTGTTCTTAGTTTTCAAATACATGAAGTTCTTTCGCACCTCCAGGCCTCATTGCATTTATGATTCTTTTTGAGTTTACTTATTTATTGTTTTTCTCCCCTCCACTAGATTGTATCCTCCTTGAAGGCAGGGCTATGTTTGTTTTCTTTACTACTGTATACTCAGCTCTTAGGAACAGTGCTTGGTATGCAGTAGGTGCTCAACAATGACTTGCAAAACAAACAAACGGACAAACAAAACCAACAAATACTTATGACTGGCCTTAGAAATGTAGGTCTCTAGATTGGGCAAGAATATCCCCTAGGACTGTTACCCACTTTAAGAAATTAGTGCCGGGGAAAGAGCATGAGATTTCTTTCTAGGAAATCTGAAACCATTTCAAATAAACACGCCTATTCATTTGTATAATGGCACTGAGCACTTCCCAAAAGCTCTCATTCTCAGTACTTTAGTAAAATGGAATCACGAGCCAGAGCGCCGAGAGGAGACAAGCAGCCTTGAGGTCTTGGGGGAATCCTAACATCCTAAGCACAGCTTCTTACAAGGAGAGATGCAGATGGCAAGGGCCAGAGCGGGGTCATTAGCAGGAGCTGGGACACCAGGCCCGAGCCTGGGAGACGCCCTGACAGGTAGAGGGCAGACCCTTGATACCCAAGGAATGAAGTCTGGTTTCTGCGGCTGTAGAGAAAGGGTTAACCTGGCTAAATGAAGTTAGCCTCTGTTGCCTGGATTCCCAAATACATATGACTCCTTTAAAAATTCATGCTCAAGATGAGGATGAGGTTGCATATAAACAGCAGAGGCAGAACCAATGGTGCCTCTTACATAAAAGGCAGCTCAGAAGGTTAGGTCAGTGATGAATATAAAAGTAGAGAGCAGTGGAGAAACTGATCAATAAAGAAATATTTTATTTGTTTCAGAGAAAGTATGCTTCAAAGATAGCTGCTCTTTCAAAAAAATGAAGTCTTCTTCCAGTTATTCTAATTGGACCAGGGAGGAAGCTGGCCTCCCTGGAAACCAAGCTATATCAGAGAAGATTCTTAGGTTGAAAGTACTGAAAATGGACTTTGACTGCTTAAACAAGAAAAGGGAAGTTATCGGGAGGATAGCGAAAAGCACTACGATTGAAGAAAAAGCTGAACAACCTGACCTCTTGAAAGGCCAGGAACCAAGGGAACTGGAGTTCTCAGCTGCAGAAATCGATCCACAGTTTTTTAGGGGCTTACCATCCAGTGACTTGGAATCAAAATCCTGCATAGACCACTGACCAACCTATATTGTGGGCTGTAAGCCTGCTTCGATGGGTGGGGTGAAGCCCGAGATTCTTAGTCCTGCCAGAACCACAGGATGTAGAGAAAAAGCTGGTTCCTAAAGAAATCGATGTAGGAAGGACAAAACAAGTGATTCACTATTCTGGTAGTGGTAGAAGTGTCAGTACCTAGATTAATTAATTCACCCATTATTAACCTTATCAAAATGTATATAATTCAGCTGTGTTACTATGTGCTGTTATACAGATGAAATAAACGGTTTATTCTTAAAGAAGTTGATACTACGTAATGTTGAGAGGCAACGAAAAAGACACATGAAATTATTCAAGTTGTATCTCCTTTGGTTGCCAGAAAGCAAAGCTCATTCAAAGTTATTTAAATAAAAAATAGTGTTTATTGCCAGGATACAGAGTTCTCACAGAATCGAAGGACATGAAATCAGGTTCAGATGAGCATCAGGGGAACTGAGAGGAACAGAAGCAGCTGCTACTAACTTACCTCCATTTCCTCTGTTGGGCCACAAACTCTTCCCTCCGCTTCTTGTCAGTTCCATGTTCCTTTCTCTGCACAACTTCCACCTTTTACCCATCCACTTGTAAATGGTGGCCATTACTTTCAATTTACAGGACCCTCTTACCACCACCTGTCAGCAACCTGATGTCTTATATCAAGTTCTTAAGATAGAATTTGTTCCTCCCAGCTCATCTCTTGGTGCCAGGTCACACACAGCCAGATTTCCAACCAATGGACATATTGGCTACTTCTGGGCCAGGTGGTCATCACTAGTTTAGTTCAGCCCTACTTGTGTGTGTGCTTTTTTTTTTTTTTGGTGGGTTTTGGAAAGAGAGGGATGTGTATGTGACGCTGTAGCTAGGCTAGCTCTGTGGAACATTTCTTTTACAGCAATTATGAGTTGAAGAGGATGCATGACTGATGTAAATTAAGACAGCCCTGTTGGATCCATGCTTTGGAAACTTAGAGAGAAGGGAAGTGATGGAATGGAAGCCTGATAAGGTGGTAGAACAGGGGAGGGTGTGGTGAGCATCTCCTGCTTCTGCCAAACATCCCTTCAGCTTTGGACTTGCAACAGCATCACATTCAGCACACCTCCCTCTGTGTCTTTACTCTATGACATTTCCTCTAAGCACATCTAAGCTTCACATCTATCCCAGAAATTTTGATATTTTGGTTTAGTCTTTATTTAGTTCAAAATATTTTCTAATCCCATTTTGATTTGACTTTTTGAGGTTTTTTTTGGGGGGGGGGTTGTTAAATGAATTATTTATAATCCTATTATTAATTTCCAAACATTTGGGGTTTTCCAGATATCTTTATGCTAATGGTGTCTAGTTTAATTCCATTCTGATCAGAAAACATATTCTATATAGTTTCAACCCTTTTAAATTTGTAGGCTTTTTTTATGGTTCATTTATCTTGGTAAATGTTATGTGTGTAGTTGGAAATAATGTGTATTCTGATGTTGATTGGAATGTTCTAATGTGTCAATTAGGTTTAGTTTGTTCATGTCTTCTGTATCCTTAGTGATCTTCATCAAGTCGCTCAATTACTGACAAGGTATAGAAATATTCAACTACAATTTAAAATTTTAAATTCTCCTTCCCATTCTATCAGTTTTTACTTCAATTTCTTCAAAGATTTATTTTATTATTGAGAGAAGGAGTGTGTGAGAGAGAGTGACAGAGAGATAAAGAAGTTAAAGGGTCCAGAGTAGTTTTTATAGTTGTACATCATTAGTTGTGACATAGTTTCACTCCACACAGGGGCCTCCAAATCAGGACCCTCCTGTATGGGAGGCCAGAACCTTTGCTGCCAAGCCATCCCTGCGGTTACCAGTTGCACCACAGTTCAGCATATGGGTTAGCAAGGGCCGGGGCTGGGATTTGATCCCTGGACCTCATGGTTGCAATTTTATTGGGGTGACATTGGTTAGTAAAAGTTATATAGGTTCCAGGTGTACAATTCTACAATATATCATCTATGTGTTGCATTGTGTGTTCACCATCCAGAGTCAGTTCTTTCCATTTCTGAAGCTCTGTTATTAAGTGTATACACATTTAAGTCTCTTACGTTCTTTGGATGAATTCATTGATTTATTATTTGAAATATGCCTCTTGGGGAAGCCAGGTTTGGCTCAGCGGTTTAAGGACTCTCTTTGCAGCCCCGGGGACAGAGGATCGAGTCCAGGCCCCAGGCTGAGCGGATCCATATGCTGGACTGGGGTGTGCTTCCCATGCATTGGACCCCAGTTCAGTTCTCGACCCCTGGTTTGGCTCCTGGCTCAAGGGGACATGCCTCCCATGTGGGAGGCCCCCACCTTAGTTCCTGCCCTGTGCAGTCCCTGCCCACCTGTGTGGAATGAAGCTATGTTGAAAACTGATGACATACAACTATGGAGACTGTTCTGGACCCTCCCTCTTCTCTCCACCTCTCTCTGTTTCTGTCAAAAACAATAAAATAAATCTTTAAAAAAGAAAAGAAATGTGCCTCTTTATCTTGTAATATTTCTTGTCTGGAATTTTTTTTTCTCTCTAATATAGCCACTCCAACTTTATTTTGTATTGTTTTCATGGTATACTTTTTCCAGCCTTTAACTTTTAATTTATTTGTGCTTATATTTTTTAAGTGTGTTTCTTATAGATAGCATAATATTGGTTCTTGCTATTTTTATCTAATCGGACAATCTCTACTTTTAATTGTTTAGCTTATTTGCATTTAATGTAATTATTAATATGGCTGGGTTTAAATCAACTATCTTGCTTGTTTTCTATCTGTTTTTCATTTCTTCTTTTCCTCATTTCTTACATTCTTGTTATGAATTCATTTGATCTCTGTGTTGTCTTATTAGCTATACCTCTAATTTGTTTTGCTACTGGTTGTTCTATAGTTTACAATATACATTCTTAATTCATGATAGTCTACCTTCAAATAATATTAAACTACTTTGTACATAGGGTAAGAACCTTCTCCCATCTTTTATTCTATTGCTCTTATGTTTTACTTTTATTTATGTTATAAATCCCATATTTTACTTCTATGTATGCTATAAACATACTGTATTTTATTTTCAATAGCCAATTTTATTTTAAAGAAATTAAACAATGGAAAAAATGTCTTGTATATTATAAGGTGACCAACTATTTTCCAATGAAAAGGAGGCCATAAGTAAATTAAAGAAACAAATATTGCAAAGAAAAAAATTTATTCTTTGCAACAATAACTAAACAGAAAGCATTATAATATGGTAAATAGATAATGCACGCATATTATGATTAATTATTATTTAAACATGAATATTTTTCTATTGAATGAATATTTTTTGTTAATGTGTCATTTTCTAACAAAATATTAGAAATAGCCATACCAGAACTATTTTTCATATTGAATTTCACAGCAAGTGCTGTAGCTAGAGTATCAACATTCAGTCTTGATTTTTCAGTTGTCCAAAAATCATCAGCAATTGGAAATACCCTTTCAACTGCTGCATTAGTGCCAGGGCAGCACAATGTAAATTGGACTAGAAGAAGTAAATTTTCACATGGTATATGTGCATTTTTGAAATGGTTGAATATTTCCACCCATCTTTTATCAACTTCAACATGTTCATTTTCCCACTTGACCCATTTTTCAGAATTTAAATAAATATTCAGTTTTCTAATTTCTTCAAATACACAATTGTTGTCTATTTTAATGTCTGGTAGTTCTGTGGATAAAAACTGAACACAAGTCGAAAAGTAGGACATCTAGGAGGACACTTTTCAAGGGAGGACAGAACTTCCAAAAGGAGGACTGTCCTCCCTAAAGGAAGACGGTTGGTCACTTTATATAATATTATAATATTAGTCCACATATTTCTCATTACTGCTACTTTTGATTCTTTTGTATAGTTCCAAATGTCCATTTATATTACGTTACTTCTGCTTAAAGAACTTCCTTTAGAACTTATTATTGTGCACTCTGATGGTAATGCATTTTCTTAGTTGTTGTTTGAAAATAGGTTTATTTCACTTTCATTTTTGAAAGGTACTTTTGCAGGGCATAAAAACCTAGTTGACAGCTTTTAGTGCCTTCTGATTATACAGTTTCTGAAATTTAGCTTTTTTATTATTTTTTTAAATTTGAAAGTAGGTGAGAGAGAGAGAGATGGGGGGAAGGAATGGCCCAGAGCAGTCTCCATTGTTGTACATCATTAGCTGTGACATGGTTTCGTTCCACACAGGTGAATGACGGGCTGCTCAGGGAGGGAACCAAACTGGGCCTCCTGCATGGGAGGTGAGAACCTTCGCCACCAAGCTATCTCTGTGATCACTAGTTGAGTCACAATGCAACACATGGGCTTGCATGGGCCAGGGCTGAGAACTGAACCCCAGATCTTATGATTGAGGCAAGCACTCAACCACTGGACAATCCCATCATCCTCATCTTCTGTCATTCTTATCTTTGTCTTTTCTGTATGTCATATTTTTTTTCTCTGATCGTTTGGAAGAATTTCTTTTTATTTGTTATTTCCAGCATTTTGATTACTAATTGGTTTGTTACATTTTTAAAATGTTTGCTGATAGGTGGAATATAAAACTGAAAGTAACAAAGAAACAAAAACTTATGGACACAGTCAAT
>PVKE010030582.1:0-19568 GCA_004027555.1 Craseonycteris thonglongyai
TCTAGCTCTATAAGATGAGATGTGAGGGTGTTTACTTGTAGTTTTTCTTGTTTCTTGAGATAGGCCTGTAATGATATAAATTTCCCTCTTAATACTGCTTTTGCTGTGTCCCAGAAATTCTGGTACATCGTGTTTTCATTGTCATTCGTTTCTACAAATGTTTTAATCTCTTGTTTAATTTCCTCTTTGATCCAGCTATATTTTAATAGCATGTTGTTCAATCTCCACGTATATGTGGTTCTCTCTGCACTTGATCTTTTGCAATTGATCTCAAGTTTCAACGATTGTGGTCTGAGAATACACTTGGTATGATTTGGATGCCCTTAAATTTGGTGAGGTTGGATTTCAGTCCCAGGATATGGTCTATCCTTGAAAATGTTCCATGTGCACTAGAGTAAAATGTATAGCCCTTTGTTGTAGGATGGAATGATCTGTAAAAGTGAATTATGTCCATTTCCTGCAATGTATCATTTAAAGCTGCAATCTCGTTATTTAGTTTCTCCTTGGATGATCTGTCCAATGTTGTCAGGGGGTGTTTAGATCCCCTACTATAATTGTATTTTTTTCAATTTCTCCTTTTAGATCTGTTAGTAGTTGCTTTATAAATTTTGGTGCTTCCTGATTCGGAGCATATATATTGATGAGTGTCATGTTTTCTTGATGTATTGTCCCTTTTATCAAGATGTAATGTCCATCTTTATGTCTTATTATTTTTTTAATCCTGATGTCTTTTTCATCAGAAATCAGTATGGCCACTCCAGCTTTTCTCTGACTGCCATTTGCCTGGAGTATTGTTTTCCATCCTTTTACCTTGAGTCTATGTTTGTTCCTGTGGCTGAGGTGTGTCTCTTGTAGGCAGCATATGATTGGATTTTGTTTTTTAATCCAGTCTGCTATCCTGGCCTCTTTATTGGTGAATTCAGTCCATTTACATTCAGGGTGATGATTGATATCTGAGGATATCCTGTATCCATTTCTTCCTTCCTTTTTATTGTTTTGTTTTCCCAACTTTTCTCCATTTATTTTGATTTCTGGATTCAGGTTGGATAGCCTCCTTTAGTATTTCTTGGAGTGCCGGTTTTGAGCTGGAGAATTCCATCAGCTTCTGTATATCTGTAAAGGCCTTAATTCCTCCTTCATATCTAAAGGTTAATTTTGCTGGATAGTTAATTCTTGGGTGGAAATTTCTCTCTTAATATTTTGAAGATTGGGCTCCACTCCCTCCTGGCTTGCAGAGTTTCTGCTGAGAAGTCTGGTGACAGCCTGATATGTTTTCCTTTGAAAGTTATGTTTTGTTTTTCCCTGGCAGCCTTGAGGATTTTTTTCTTTGTTATTGATTTTTGTCAACTTCAGAACAATGTGCCTTGGAGAAGATCTGCTAGGGTCTAGGAAATTAGGGCTTCTGATTTCCTCTTGGATTTGGGGCTGTCTGTAATTCCTTCTACAGGTTAGGGAAATTTTCATGCACTATTTGTTTTAGTAGACTCTGAGAAGATTTCATCTCGCTTCCTTCTGGTACCCCTATTATTCTAATATTGTTCTTTCTGATGGAGTCATAAAGTTCTTGTAGGGCTCTTTCATTTCTCTTGATTTTTCTTTCCCTTTCTTCTTCCCTCTGTGACATTTCCATGTTTGTATCTTCAATTTCACTCATCCTTTCCTCTAGCTTGTCAGCCCTGTTTCCTATGCTGGTCAGTTCTTTTTCAGCTCTCCCATGGTGCCTTTCATTTCAAGGATTTCCTTTTGGTTCTGCTCTAGCTTCTCAATCTTTTTGGTAAAGTACTCATTTTGCTCAGAAAATTTCTTGTTGAGGTCATTTAACTGTGTCTGGGTACGTTGCCAGCATTGAGTGAACTCTCTGAGTGTCTTGATTAATGCAGCCCTGAATTCTGTTTCACTTAGATTTGATTCCAAGTGTGCAAGGTCCATTACTAAAGACTGCCCCTGATCTTCTGAAGGGGCTTTGGATTCTGAGGTGTGCATTGTGTTTGATGTGGTTCTTTTTGCTTTATGCATGAATCTGTTTTCCCTCTGGGGGTTTACCTATCAGATGGGCTTCTCTTTACTTTTTCTTTTGGACTCAGTTGTGGGAGAAGGATATTTTGGGAGAGGGTTGGGGGAAGCAAACAGCTTCTGTGTCCTGGGGCACTTCAGGTTGCTGTCTTAGCTGTGAGATAGCAGGGTAGTAAAGGTGTGGCCAGGGGTGGGGGCATGTGAGTAGGAGCTAGGGCGAGCCTGAGACACAATAGCAGATTCCTCTTTCAGCAGGGGGGCTGGTGGTTCAGTGGGGGTGGGTTGCAGGAGCTCTGCTCTTTCCTCCTCCTGGCTGCCGCTCCTTCACTCCTATCTGTAAGCCACGCCCGCAGGGCAGCACTTGGATGGGCTGGGGCTTGGCAGAGGCCTTGGTCGGCCACGCAGTCCCGCGCACAGACTATGACACCGCGGAGACCCGGCAGGCAGCCCAGTTGCGCTCATGGTTCGCAACACCCCAGAGGCCCGGTGGGCAGGACGTCAAAAGCCCTTCTGCGTGCTTGCGAGCAGGCAGCAGTGCTGCAGCCACCCGGTGGGCAGGGCGTCGAAAGCTGGTCCCGCGCACAGGCAGCGGTGCTGCGGTGGCCTGGAGATCTGGGTGCCAAAAGCCCTGTAGCACTCCGGCGTGCAGGCAGCGGCGCTGTGGGGCGGCCAGGTGGGCGAGGCACCAAAAGCCCAGGTGCACGCACGCAGCGATGCGCAGCGGCCCAGTGGGCGGGGCGCCGAAAGCCTAGCCGCGCACTGCCACACAGGCAGAGGCGCTGCAGTGGCCTGGTGAGCGGGGCACCAAAAGCCCAATTGCGCACTGGGAAGCAGGCAGCAGCGCCACAGCGGCCTGGTGAGCAGGGCACCAAAAGCCCAACTGCGCGCTGGCAAGCAAGTAGCGGTGTCGTGGCAGCCCAGTGGGCGGGGCACCAAAAGCCCAGTTGCACGCTGGCAGTGGCGCTGCGGAGGCCCGGTGGGTGGGGCGCTGAAAGCCCAGTGCGCACAGGCCGTAGCTTGGGTGGCAGCCACTCCCGGCTCTGTTGAGACCACCGGATTCACTCCAAGCACATCCAATGCAGCTATGCCCATTCAAGCCCCAGCCCTCACTCCAAGAGCCCTGTCCTCAGAAGGCGCTCCTTCACAGTCAATCTCCTCCGTAAATCAGGGGTTCTGAGCTGTTGTGGGCTGGTGCCCTGCTCTCACCTCGCCCGCCGGGAAGTGCAGCCGCCCTGCTCCACAGTCCCTATTCCACTTTAGGCTCTGTGATCTGATTAGGGCACTGTATGCTGTCCCTTGAGTTCGGATGTTAAATTGTCCACAGTCTTGTGGGAATTCCACGCTCCCTAGGTCTTGGCTTCCAGCCCGCCCTCGATCCAGCTCCACTTTGACCATAGTGCCCCAATCCCCCTTGGTTTTTGCCCGCCGCGGGCCGCGCTCCAAATCTCTGTCCCCGAACCGCTGCTTCCCTTTTCCTCTCCCACTCTCCCCTTTTTTCTCTAACCTTTGTGTGTTGTTCCGTGTTGTGTGGTTCTCTTAGTTGAGGTTTCTTCTCAGGGTTTCTCCTGTGGATTCCCCTCTGTTCACCAGGTCCTTCCCAGGCAGTTATCGGCGTTCTCCTCTCATGCCGCCATCTTGGATCCTCCCAATGTTTTTTTTTAGAAATTACAATGAGTCAAACTTCTGAGAATGCTCAAAGGATATATATAATAAGCTCTTTTATTATTTTTGCAGCTGAATATCTTAAAACATTCTCTCTTGTTCTCTACATATAGACTGACTTATGCTGTCTATTGTCAATTAAAATAGTTAGGAATATTTTTGTTCAGAAATTTTACACCTTTTATTATCTCTACCTCTATGGTTCTCCTCCAGCAAGCTGGCTTTTGATCATCATTCAGGTCTCTCCTCAAATATCATTTAAATGCAATCTCTTCAAAGTTGTCTTCTTTTTTACCAACTTATCTAAAATACACTCTCAGCTCCTACCCAAAATATATTTTCTCTTTATCCCAATATTCTGTTTTATTTTCTTTATACCACTTATCACTATCAAAATTTATTCTACTAATCATTTGCTGTCTTTTTCCCCACATATAAGAATATGAGTGTCATGAGATATATTTACCTTATCCTGAGAACCTAAAGCAATGCCTATAGATGGTGTTATAACAAAGATCCTTCCCTGTATTTGGAAACTAATTACTTTGAGATTTAGGGTATATCCTTTATAATTCACTGTGAATTAACTCATCTTAATAAGCTGATAAACAAAAATAAACTATGATATTGTTTATGTGCCATATCTCCATTATATGTTGCTAACTTCAGTAGCAAACATAGAAACTTCTGATGTCTAGCCTGTATAGAAACTCGCTTTTTAGTTTATCTTTCTTTGAGTAGACTTCTTTTTTTAAGATTTATTTTTATTGTTTTTTGACAGAGAGGGAGACAGACAGAGAGAAACAGAGAGAAGGAGGAGGGCCCAGAGCAGTCTCCATAGTTGAAAGCACTTGTTTTCCATATAGTTCACTCCACAGGTGAGTGCAGGGCTGCACAGGGCAAGAATTGGGCAGGAGACTCCAACATAGGTCCTGGCAAGAACTGAACTGGGGCACACCCCAGCTCAGCGTAGGGGTCCACATGGACCGGAGCTGGGATTCGATCTTCGGTCTCCAGGGCTACAAAGCATGCACTTAACCCACTGAGCCATCCTAGCTTCCCCTGAGTGGACTTGTTTTTAACACATAGCTTCTAAATTACTGGATATAAACAAACAAACAAAAATGCACTGATATATGTGATCGCCATGTGTATTTTATGAGGAAATTGACAACTATGTTTCCAATTTCAAATAGGAACTTCCTCTCATATCATTAAGTTCCAGTTTCTTTTCAAGCATTATGTAGACTTCAGAATCTGAAAAGACAGACATTGACAGAATAACACATATTGCATATAGTGCCTAGTTCATCTGTCCACACTGAATAAGCCAGCAAGAAGAGACACATTTTCTCTGTTTTCCTGCCTAAGAAATAGTCATATAATCAGATACAACCAGACATGTTCTATACTGTAGCATTTATTACATGTGTTGTTTTCTGTGTACATTACCCCCCCCCCCCACACACACACACACACCTCCCAAACACTCACATACTGGATTACAAGCACAAGTAAACAGTGACTTCATCTACTTTTCCATATAGTTTATCCTGTGTATCTAACATAGGACCTGGCATAGTAGAGGTAGTAAATTAATATTAGTTGAAAGATGCAGTGAACTAGAAAAATGAAAATAAGTACTATATATATTTTGATTTTAATAATAAACTTGATTTATACCTTCAAGATATACTCTGAAAAGTACTTTAAGGGAATCACAAACTACTTATCATTGGAAAAGATAGTTGACTATCATTTGCTATAGTGGTAAAACTAAGATGGGGATTAAAAATATTAAAACAGGTGTTTCTTTGCTAGGAAATCCTGTTTGATTCCTGGATGGTGAAAATAGATTGATACCTAAATAATAATTGAGCCCATTTAGTTATATCTATTTGTAACAGCTTCTAAGAATTAAAAAGTTGTGTTAGTTTCTCTAAATAAATTAAAAATATTTTTACTATTTCCTATTACATAAGGTAAGAAAAAGGTTGTGATCTGTCAAAGGACACTTTTGTTGTTTCCATGATTTGGCCACTGTGAACAGTGTTGCGAAGGACATTGAGATAAATGTATATTTGCAAATTGAGGTTTTCAAGTTTTTTGAGTTGAAACCCAGAAGAGGGATTGCTGGGTCATATGGCAATTCCATTCCTAATGTTTTGAGTAGTCTCCATACTGCCTTCCATAGTGGTTGTACCAATTTACATTCCCATGAGCAGTATATAAAGGTCTCTTGTTCTCTACAGCCTCTCCTGTACATTTACACATTGGAATACTACTTAGAAATAAGAAAAGATGAAATATAGCCATTTGTGACAACATAGATGGTCCTTGAAATTATTTTGTTAAGTGAAGTAGGTCAGACAGAAAGAACCAAGAAACACATAACCTCACTTATAGGTAGAATATAAAACTGAAAGTAACAAAAGAACAAAAACTCATGGACATAGTCAATAGTTTAGTGGTTACCTGATGGTAAAGGGGAAGGTAGGTGGGAGAGGGTGGGGTGGAAGAGAGTGGGGAGGGAACATCAAATACATGGTGATGGAAAGAGAAGTGACTCTGTGTGGTAAAAATAGAATGCAATGCGTAGACAATGCACTGTAGAATTGTACAGCTGGAAACAATATAATTGCTATCAACAAATGTCACCCCAATAAATTTAATGATAAAACAAAACAGAACAAAAAGATAAACTTGGCAGCCAAGAGGTATTATAAAATCATTGCCAATTGGAGTTGTTTGTAACTACAAAAAAGTTGTAGTGATCATTTCCATTTAAGTAATGCTAATAAAACACTGAAAAATAAGATAATTATAAACTCTATTATTTATATGAGGGATACCCAGAAAAAATCCAGCCATTGTCAATAAACAAGAATGGTTCCTTGTCTAGATACTTTCTGGACAGTCCTCATATATTAAAATATGATCTTCAATCAGAGTATGTGTTAACTCTAAAACAATATCTTACTACCTTTAATTTTTCACTAGATATCGAATGTGTCCTAATTTTGTATAAAATGAGGGTCTTCACATGCTGGGGCACAAATCTACCCTCAACAAATTTAAGAAGATTGAAATCATACCAAGTGTATTCTTCAATCACAAAGCTTGGAAATTGGAGATCAACTACAAAAAGAAAGCAGGAAAAAACACATATACATGCAGATTAAATAATATGTTATTAAGAAATTACTAGACCAAAAAGACATAAAAAGAAGAGATTAAAAAACACATAAAATGAATGACAATAAAAACACAACATACCAAAATTATTGGGATGCAGCAAAAAAAGTAAAAACAAGAAAATTTATATCACCACAGGCCTATCTCAAGAAATACAAAAAAAACACAAGTAAACACCCTAATTACATCATAAAGAACTAGAACAAGAACAAAACAAACAAACAAACAAAACAAAAGCACTCAAAGTAAGAAGAAGGAAGGAAATTATAAAAATTAAAGCAGAACTAAATGAAATAGAGAATAGAAAAACAATCAAAAAACATTAATGCAACAAGGAGCTGTTTCTTCAAAAAAATAATAAAAGTGACAAACCCCTGGCTAGCCTTACCAAGGGAAGAACGGAGAAGATACAAATAATCCAAATTAGAAATAGAAGAGGAAAAATTACAACTGAAAACACAGAAATACAAAAGGCCATACAAGAATACTATGAAGGGCTATATGCCACCAAATTTTTCAAATTAGAAGAAAAGGACAAGTTTTTAGAAATAAATAGTCTTCCTGGAACTGAATAATCTAAACAGACCAATTAACAGTAAGAAAATTGAAACAAAGATCCAAAACCTCCCCAAAACAAGAGTATAAGACCAGATGGTCCCACTAACGAGTTTTAGCAGGCATTCAAAGAGGAACTAACACTTATCCTTCTTAAACTTTTCAAAAAAAAAAATGAAGAAGAGGCAACACTTCCCAACTCATTCTATGAGGTAAACATTACCTTAATGCCAAAGAAAATAGCAAGAAAGAAAGGAAAGGAAGAGAAAGAAAAAGAAAGAAAAAGAAAGAAAGAAAGAAAGAAAGAAAGAAAGAAAGAAAGAAAGAAAGAAAGAAAGAAAGAAAAGAAACAAAGAAACAAAGAAACAAAGAAACAAAGAAAACTATAGACTAATAACTCTAATGAACACTGGTGCAAATATCTTAAATGAAACACTAGCAGATAGGATACAACACTGCAGTAAAAAAATTATACATCATGATAAAGTGGTATTCATTCCAGGTGCACAAAGACGGTTCAACACACGCAAATCAATCAATGAGATATACCACATAAAGTAAATGAAAGATAAAAACTATATGATTGTATCAATTGATGCAAAAAAAAGTATTCAACAAGATACATACATTTATGATCAAAACACTTAGTAAAATGGGTATAGAAGGAAAGCACCTCAATGTAATAAAGTCCAAATATGACAAACCCTCAGTGAATGTCATACTGAATGGAGAAGAACTGAAAGCTTATTTTCTAAAATAAAAAATAAGACAATGATGTCCCCCTTCACCACTGCTATTCAACATAGTGCTGGAAGTTCTAGCAAGAGCCATCAGGCAGGAGAAAGAAATAAAAAGCATCCAAATAGGGGGTGAAGAAGTTATACTGTCACTTTTTGCAGGTGACATGATCCTTCATATAGAAAATCCTAAAGACTCCACCAGAAAACTATTAGAAATAGTAAATGAACACAGTAAAGTTTCAGGATACAAAATCAATGTACAAAACTCCACAGCATTTTTATATGCAAATAACAAAACTTCAGAAAAAGAAATGAGGAAAATGATATATTTTGTGATCAAAGCAAAGAGTATAAAATACTTCAGAATAAACTTAAGGACATGAGTGACTTATACGTGAAAAAACTATGACACTATTAAAAGAAATTGAAGAAGATACAATGGAATGGAAGAAATATTCCATGTTCTTGGATAAGAAAAATCCACATAGTTAAAATGGCGATATTACCCAAAGCAATACAGAGATTTAGTGAAATTTCGACTAAAATCCCAGATATTCTTTTGAGAAATATATTTTTAAAAAATCATCAGATTCAAATGGAACCACAATCTACCCCAAATTGGCAAAGAAATCCTATGAAAAAAGTATAAGGCTGGAGGCATCATACCCCCCGACTTCAGTCTACACTGCAAAGCATCAGTAATCAAAACAGCTGGTATTGGTGAAAAAATAGCCATACAGACCAATAGAACAGAATTGAAAACCCAGAAATAAACCCACAAATGCATGGACAGATAATTTTGGCAAAGGAACAAACAATATGCAATGGAGAAAAAGCCTCTTCAGTAAATGCCACTGGAAAAATTGGAAAACCACATGCAAAAGAACGAATCTGAACTGTGAACTCACCATACACCAAAATTAACTCAAAGGGGACTAAAGACCTTCACACAAGGCCTGAAACAATAAACTGCATAGAAGAAGGCATTGGCACTAAATTTATAGACCTTGGGTTCCTAGAGCACTTTATGAACTTGACCCCAAAGGCAAGGGAAGTGAAAGCAAAAATAAATGAATGGGACTATATCAAACTAAAAAGCTTCTGCACAGCAAAGGAAACCATCAATAAGTTAAAAAGTAAACCAGATGAATGGGGGAAAAATATTTGCAAACAATGCCTCTGATAAGGGGCCAATATCTAAAATATATAAAGAACACTTACAACTCCACAACAACAAAAAATGATCCAATTAAAAAATGGGCAGAAGACCCAAAAAGACACTTATCTTATAAAGACATAGAAATGGCCAACAGATGTATGAAAAAATGCTCAACATCACTAGCAATTATGGTGAAGCAATTTAAAACCACAATGAGATACCACCTCACAGACATGAGAATAGCTATAATCAACAAGACAAGGAATAACAAATGATGGAGAGGCTTTAAAGAAAAAGGAACCCTCATACACTGCTGGTAGGAATGTAAACTGGTACAAACACAATGGAAGGCAATATGAGATTTCTCCAAATATTAGGAAGGGAATTGCCTTATGACCCAGCAATCTCTCTTCTGGCTATCTACCCAAAACCTTGACAAACTTAATTTGCAAAGTTATACCATGCCTCAATGTTAATTGCATCACTGTTCACAGTGGCCATATCATGAAAACAACCAAAATACTCTTTGATAGGTGACTGGATAAAGAAGTGGTACATTTACACAATGGAATACTACTCAGCGATAAGGAAAGATGAAACACAGACATTTGTGACAACATGGATGGACCTTGGAACTATCTTATTAAGCAAAATAAGTCAGACTGAAAAAATCAAGAAACATATAACCTCACTCATAGGTGGAATATAAAACTGAAAGTGACAAAGAAAAACAAAAAGCCATGAACATAGTCCACAGTTTAGTGGTTACCTGAGGGTAAGGGGGAGTAGGGTGGGAGATGTGGGGGAGGGTAGGGAGAGGGCATCAAATATATATTGACAGAAGGAGAGCTAATTCTGCATAAACAATTTAGTGTCGATTTGTACATGTGGAAACTATGTAATTGTTACCAACCAATGTCATCCCAATAAATTTAACAATAAAAAAAATTATAAAAGTAAAATAAGATAAAATGTACAAATTAGTGTCAAAAATGAAATAAAATAAGGTAAGATCAGGGAGTAATTTCTGGAATAAAATTATCTGGAAAGTCCTTGCTTCTATGTACAAACTTTGGAAAATCCATGAAAATAATAAAAATGAAAGGAGAGTTGTGTTTCTACCTAGGATGTAGAAAGCAGCGAGGATGTCATCACAACATTGAAACAAAAAAAGAAAAAAAAACACAATATCATTATTTTCTTGGGCCCATCTGAGAAAAAATTTTAAACTCTGTATTTTAAAAATGCACTCCACAGAGAGAAGAAATATATCCCTCATAGTGAATGGGAGACAGAGGTGCTTGTCATAAATATGAGTAAGATAAAGTCAACTGGTAATTTTATAAAATCTTAAAGGTCCAATCTGGCAAGGCTAGCAACCCCAGAAACACAGAAATATCAATGAATCTCAGCTTTTCACCAGTGTTCATGAGAAAGACGGGTCTGGGGAGAGATTACATTTGGTGGCACAGGTGTGTAGGCTGTGACTGGTGCCACTGGTAGATAGTCATGATGCTATACCTGCTTCACCAGATACTTCCTTCATAGGATGTGAAGATGTTAAGTCGACAATGCAGGAGAAGCCAATCATTTTATCCAAAAGGTTCTTATAAAATCTATTGCCTCTGGTGGAAGAGAAAAAATAAAATGTGTTTGCCTTTTGAATATGGGTAGAAAACACTTTTAAACCTACTACACAAGCAATAATTCACAAAACAGGCAAGGAAAAAAAAAGAGAGTTTCAAGGTAATAAATAATCAACAAAACTAGACTCAAGAATTATGCAGATTCTAGATATATCAGAGAGGGGCTCTAAAATAATTATGATTACTATAACAAAGCAATAGAAAGGAGCACAGCATGTCTGAGAAAATGAAGATTTTCAGTAAAGAGGTAGAAACTATGATAGAAAGTTAAAAGAATACGCTAGCTATACAAACAATACCAGAAAAAAAGAATTTCTATAGTAGACTTTAGAGCAGACTGATACAATTAAGGAAAATAACAGTGAATTTTAAGATACGGTAATCAAATTTATCCAAGTTGAAACATGTAAACACTCAAACCACAATACATCAGAGTATCCAAAGGTTGTGGGATAGTATATAATGGTTCTATCATCACTGTAATTAAAATTGTAGAAGAATAAAAAAGAGAAAATGGGATGCCAAAAAATTTGATGAAATTATGCCCAACAATTTTCTAAATTTAATGGAAAATAAACCACAGGTACTAGAAACCCAGAGAATCCTGAGCAGGTCATATTTGAAAAAAATAAAAAATAAATAAAATACCTGGCATATAATAGCCAAAATACTGATAAAGAAAGATGAAGAAAATATGTGGTAAGCAACCTGGAAAAAAAACAACATTAAATAAACAGGAACAACAACAATACAAAAGACTTCTTGTTAGAAACTGCAGGCTGTAAGACACAGAATGAGTGACATTTTTTAAGTTTTGGGAGATATATATAATTCAAAAAATAATACCCTCTAAAAAATCTAAAGTTGTTTTTATTAACTGTTTAATTGTTTTTGTTTTCTGTTATTGATTTCTGCTCTGATTTCTACCATTTCTCTTCTACTTCCTTTGAATTTTATTGGTCGCTTTACTAGTTTTCAGGGTTGTTTTTTGTTTTTTTATTTGTTTGTTTTGTTTTTTTCTGAAAGACACTGAGTAGTTGATTTAAGACATTGATTCTTTTCTAATATACACATTTACTGCTATTAATATAAATTATCCTCTAATTACTGCTTTGGTGATGATTCAACATTTTAATATATTTTGTTTTCATTTTCATGTAGTTAGTAACACTTTCTGATTCCCTATTTGATTTCTTCCACCTAAGTTTCATTTAGAACTGTATTTCATTTTCATATATTTCAGCATATTCCAGAGATCTTTCTCTTATTTTCTGATACTTGTTTCTATTTTAATACAATGTGTCAAACAATATACTTGGCATGATTTGAATTCTTTTAAATTAATTAAAAATTTATTATTAAAAGTATTTAGTTTCCAAGTACTAGAGGATTTTCCTGTATCTTCTTTTACAGGTTCCTAATTTGATTTAGTTGTACTAAACCACCACTCTTTCTATGATTTCAATTCTTTTAAATTTGTTGGGAGTTTGTTTTATGACTAAAATATGTTCTATTTTGGTATGTGGTCTATGAGTGCTTGAAAATAATGTGTATTCTGCTGCTATTGGGAGCAAATAGTCTATAACTGAAGATTAGATCCTGTTTGTTGATGGGATTAGTGAATTATTTTACACCTTCATCTATTTTTTGTCTCCTTGTTTTATCAAGTGGTGAGAAAATATTGAAGACTAATTTAATTGTATATTCATCTTCTCTCAGTTCTATCAGTTTTTGTTTAACATATTTTGAATCTCTGTTCTTTGGTATAAAAACACTGAGGATGGCTCTGTCTTCTGGCTGATTGACACATTTTATAATAGACTTATCTCTGGGACATTTGACCATTCAACAAGGGTTCACATATATGTGGATTATTTTCAACACATACTGGACTATTTTTGAGCTGCAGTTGGGACACTGCAGATGCAGAGAAGCACCTTTATGCATTGGTCTATGCAATTTTGTAAAAGGAACTTGCAAATCTGCAGATTTTCATATTTTAGGAGTCCTGGAAACAATCTGCTATAGATACAAAGATAAAACTATGTTTTTTGGAGAGTCAAAAGTTATATGTTGATTTTTGACTGTTCAGGGTTGGCAACCTTAACTCCCACAGTGTTCAAGGGTCAACTATAATTGTATTGCTCTTAAATCTTCTTAATCTGATTAATGCTCATACAGCTATTTCTGCTTCCCTTTAATTAATATTTGTTTATTAATGTATCCTTTCCCGTCCTTTCACTTTTAATTTATCTGTATCATTATATTCAAACTGAGTCTCTTGTAGATGGCACATAGTTGGACCTTGCTTTTATTTTACTCAATCTGCTAATCTCTGTTTTAATTAATGTATTTAAAAATTTACATTTAATATAATATGACTATATTAGGGCTTAACTGACATTTCATTTTGCATTTTTTACTTGTTCTTTCTATTTTCTGTTTTTCTTTTCCTCCTTTCTCTGGGTTACTTGAATATTTGGGAAAATTTTACATTTAAATAAAATAAGAAACAAATCTTACTCATTTATAGTCATTCATGAAAGTACCAACTCTGGTTCTTGTCATTACTTTATGTAGAACCATATTTCCATGTGGTATCATTTTGTTTTTGCCTGAAAAACAACTCTTACACC
The DNA here is from genome assembly GCA_004027555.1 of Craseonycteris thonglongyai. NCBI lineage: Eukaryota > Metazoa > Chordata > Mammalia > Chiroptera > Craseonycteridae > Craseonycteris > Craseonycteris thonglongyai. The sequence continues at coordinate 13,607 of PVKE010030582.1, forward strand.
ATTTTTAATTTGTCATTAACCTCATCTAGAATAGTTTTATCTCAGATGTTTTAGTTCTCATTTCTAGAAATATGACTTTTAAAAATATATCTTTCAAGTCTATATTTATCCTCTTGAACATATGGTATACAGTTATAACAGTTTTAGTTTCTTTGTAAATCTAACAATGTTGTTCCCCATGGGTCAGTTTCTATTGATTTGCTTCTTCATAGATATAATGATTTTTTTACTAGGTACCATATATTTTACTTTTTAGGGTGGTAGGTAGTTTATATAGCTATTATTATTTTTGAACTTTTTACTTTTTATAATGGTGGATAGTTCATTTTTTGGAGGTGGTGGATATTTTATGTTTCTATTTTATATTTTAAGCTATGTTCTGGGATGAAGTTGTCTTTCTGCAAATAGTCATTTTGGCCTTTAAGATTTGTTAGATGAGATTGGAACCACATTCAGATTTGGGCTAATTATCTTCCTCTACTATAGCATTACTCTTCTATGTATCTTTCTCAGTTTTCCATGAATTATGAAACTTTCCAGTATCCCTAGTGAGAATAAGTATTATTCATTATAAGAGCACCAAAGAATGTTACTTATAATCCATTTTTGCATGTCTCTTTGCCCAGTCTCTAGTAATACCTTCACACAGATATCGATGAACAATACTGGGTAAAATACCTAAGGAGAAATTTCTATAAAGCTCTGAAATACTGTATTTATGCAGCCCCTTCCTGAACTGTACTGTTTTGTTTTTGTTTTTGTTTTTATTGTTTTTGACAGAGAGAGAGAGAGAGAGAGAGAGATAAAGAGACAGAGAGAGGACTGAACTGGGGGAACACCCCAGTTCAGCACATGGGTCCGCACAGGCCGGGGTCGGATTCGATCCTTAGTCCCCGGCGCTGTAAAGTGAGTGCTTAACCCACTGAGCCATCCCAACTTCACTGTGCTGTTTTTCAAATATGAGCCACCTTGGTTTTTCTGAACTCTCAATTCCATCACCTCAAATATTTTTTCAGGCTGTGCCTGAGTATCCCCTACCTTAATTGTGGCTCAAAAACACTGTCAATAGAATAAAGCTCAGACAATTACTGTCCTTCATTGATTAATGTCTTAAAAACAATTATTTTGCATATTTTATCTGTTCTGCTTTGTTTTGTGTTGTTTTGTTTTTTTGGTGTTTCAGCCACAAAGATGAATCCCATTTCTATTATCCCATTTTTGTTGAGAGCAAAAGTTACTATTAAGATTTTAAAGCTGGAAAGACTGTGTGCTTTGTTGTTACGCTTCCCCTATATTTTCCTGTTATATTTATGAATTACATATTATTTTATAAATTCAATAAAATAATATACCAACTTTAGTTAGGAGATAGAGATTTAAGGCTCAAGGCTACATTACAAAAGTTGGTAGGAATAATAAAACAAGATGCATCAAAACATCAGTGTGTTGTCATTGCTAAATAACTGATGGGATCATGACAGTATTTCAGACACTAGAAAATATGAATATTCATTAAGATTACTTTGAATTACATTGTGACATCAGAATAAAACTTCAAGGGTATGCTACTTTCAGTCTTGATTTCAAGGCAGACAGTAATGTCAAAACATTATCATATTGTGATAGAAATCTCACCTGCTTCTTTCTCCTGTTGAAATTATTATCACATTTTGGAATGGGCTTTAATCATTATACTTAAGCTTTGGATACTGAAGTTGTGAACAAAATATTAGTGAATAAGTTACAGCATCAACAAGCAGTCAGCATGTTTAGAAGCTTTCATATTTGCCTACTTCAAGATCAACTACTCTTTCATTAACAGAATTTTTCACTATAGTATTTTCAAAAGTTCACACAATTCTCTTTTTAAGTAGATTAGCAGTTCAGTTTCATGAGCATGTATGAGAAAGCATAGATTTCTCTCTGTTTCTGTTTCTCACTTTCTCTTTCTGAATGGTCTAGTTCAGTTCTAATAGTATTTGAGAGGAGAAATTAATATCCAAATAATTTGCCTGCATAGTTTATAAAAACTAGACAATCATTTATTGGTTCTAATAGCATTTTGGAAGAAAACTAATATATAAATAATTTCCCGATATTATTATCTACATCATAAATGTTTTTACATCATGATTAATAAACTTTTCATCAGATGTCAAACCAAGTATATAATTAAAATTATAGGATTTTTATTCTTAATGACTATAAACATGTATACTTCTCTATTTTAGGTAGAATAATGAATGGTTCACCAAAAAGGTTTTATATTAATCCCCATTACTAGTGAATATACTATCCCATATACAAAAGGAACATGGCTGATGTCATTACAATAAGAAACTTGAAATGGTGAGGTTGTCCTGGATTATTTTTTGGAGTCTAATGTAACCACAAGAGTCCATATTAGGCAACAGATTAAATTAGGAGAGTCAAAGGATCTGTGACAATGGCAGCAGCAATTGTAGTAATGAAAATACTTGAAAGAAGAGGCCATAAGACAAATAGTTTAGAATCTAACTTGAAAAATATGAGAAATAAACATTTTCCAAGAGACTCCAGTGGGAAGAATAACCCTGACAGGATCTTGAGTTTAGCCCCATGAGACTGATTTTAGATTCTTGATCTCCAGAACCAAAAGAGAATAAATGCATGTTGCTGTCAGTCTCTACATTGTGGCAATTTGTTACAGCAGAAACATGAAACTTAAACACTGTCTAATGAGGCACTACTCTTTTTACTCTTCTTATAGTTTTTGTATGAATAGTTTTTCTCTAATAAGACTATATCCTTTTTGAGGTCAGGTACTTTTAAATACCATGTTGCTTAACATAGTGCCTTTTATCATGCGTGTTTGATGCAATGGAAGGTCCCTAGTAAATAACAATTCTAACTACCAATAAAGGAAAGATTCTGTGATGAATGAAGAATGTAATAAATCACGTGAGAATATATTCTATACTAGTTATTAACTTGCCAGCATTTTTTGTGCTGATTTTTCCAATATTTTCACTTTCAGTTGAACATAGTATCTTAAGAAAAATAAATTAAATGTTACATATTTGTGCCAGGATATATCTATTTAGGTGGCTCTGATGGAAAAATATAAGTAGTAGAATTTTTTTTCTTCCAGATCTTTGCAGTAGTAGAAGGCATAAATGCAAAATATGTCTACAGAGGTTGGGAAACTTAAGACTCCTATTTTAGAGATGTAGAGGAGAATTTTCAAAGAATCTGGCTTGTGTTTGAGGGTTTCCAATTTCTGCAGTAAAATTATACTGTTTTAGGATGAGGTACATGAATTTTCTTTTATTTTGGTGAAAGGGAAAGAAGTTGTAATAGAAATGAGAACTCTGTGGGAAGAAAAAGCAGAGGGACACTTACCTCATAAAATGTAACTTCCATACATACTCTGGAAAACCATCTAAGAGAAGTTAAGGAACTGTCATACACTGCTGGTGGAAATGTAAACTGGTGCAACCACTATGGAGGGCAATATGGAGATACCTCAAATTAGGAATGGAATTACCATATGACCCAGCAACCTTCTTCTGGGGATCTACCCCAAACATCCAAAATTCTTAATCTGCAAAGATATATGTACATGATTGTTCATTGCAGCACTGTTCATGGTGGCCAAGTTATGGAAACAACCAAAGTGTAATTTGATAAATGACTGGATAAAGAAGTTGTGGTACATTTACACAATGAAATACTACTCAGCAATAAGAAAAGATAAAACACGGTCATTTGTGACAACGTGATGGACCTTGAAACCATCTTATTAAGTGAAATAAGTCAGACTGAAAGAATCAAGAAACATATGACCTCACTTATAGGTGGAATATAAAACTGAAATGAACAAAGAAACAAAAACTTAAGGACACAGTCAATAGTTTGGTTGTTACCTGAGGGTAAGGGGAGAGGAGGGTGGGAGAGTGGGATGGGGAAAGATTTGGAAGTGGGCACCAGATAATATGATGATGGAGGGAGAGCTGATTTTGGGTGGTGAACACATAATGCAATACATAATGCAGGGTGGTACACCTGGAAACTATGTAATTGTTACCAATCAATGTCACTCCAATAAATTTAAATATATATATATAAAGAAGAAGAGAAATTGAGCTGCCCAGGATTGCTTGGGAACTGAATTATAAGCCACAATTACACAGCCTCATGCTCCATGACTATGGATTGTCTCCTCCTCATGGAACTACACTGTGTGGATATTCTCCTATAATACTCAGGAAACCTAGTGAGGTGATGATGAGAAGTGTTCATATGTATTTTTAGGAAAGAGGCAAACATGAACAAGTCACAGTGGAAAGAAAAGGAGATAGTAAGATCCTTGTGACTATATGTTTAAAATATTTAATTAAGGAGAAAATGGATGGCGGCATGAGAGGAGAACCCAGACACCTACCTGGGAAGGGACCTATGAACAAAGGGGAATCCACAGGAGAAACCCTGAAAAACACCCTCAACTGAGAGAACCACACAACACAGAACTACACACAAAGTTTAGAGAAAAAAGGGGAGAGCGGGAGAGGGAAGGGTAAGAGAAGCAGTTCAGGGACAGAGACGCAGAGCGCAGCCCAGGGCTGGCAAAAACAAAGGGGGGTTAGGGGATTATGGTCAAAGTGGAGCTAGATCAAGGGCGGGCTGGAATCCAAGACGTAAGGAGTGTGGAAGCCCCACAAGACTGGGGACAATTTAACATCTGAACTCAAAGGGTGACACTCCATGCCCTAATCAGATCACAGAACCTAAGGTGGAACAAGGACTGTGGAGCAGGGCAGCTGCACTTCCCGGGCAGGCGGGCTGAGAGCAAGGTACCAGCCCACAGCAGCTCGGCGCCCCTGATTCACAGAGGAGATACAGCTGAGCTCCTAGAGTTTACTGTGAGGGAGCACCTTTTGAAGACAGGGCTCTTGGAGTGAGGGCAGCAGCACAGTCGACATGGAGAGAGCATACTCGGCTGCATTTGACATGCTTAGAATAAATCCAGAGGGTCCCTGAGATCCTGCAGAGCAGCCCGCTGAGCTGCAGCTGAGCCTCTGCCAAGCCCCACCCGCCCGCACCACTGCTGAGCTGCCGACCAGGCAGGCAGGCTCACAGAATCAATACAAAAGCAGCCTGGCCAGAGGGGAAAAAAAGCCCCAGCTGCTCGCCCAGCCCGCACTGAACAACCAGCCTCCCTTCAGACAGAGGAATCTGCTATTGTGTCTCAGGCCTGCCCTAACTCCTACTCACATGCCCCCGCGCCCAGAACTACACCGTCACTACCTTACATTCTAACAGCTAAGACTACAACCTTAAAAACAGCCCCAAGGCACAACCCTCTCCCAAAATCTCCTCCTCCCACAACTGAGAAGCTCACCTGATAGGCAAAAACCCAGAGGGAAATCAGACTCATGCACAAGGCAAAAAGAATGCACACCTCAGAATCCAAAGCCCCTCCAGAAGATCAGGGGCATTCTTTAGAAAAGGAGCTTGCACACTTGGAATCAAATCTAAGTGAAACAGAATTCAGGGATGCAATACTCAAGACAATCAGAGAGCTCACTCAATGATGGCAAAGTACCCAGACACAATTAAATGACCTCAACAAGAAATTTTCTAAACAAAATGAGTACTTTACCAACAAAATTGAGAAGCTAGAGCAAAACCAAAAGAAAATCCTCAAAATCAAAGGCATTATGGGAGAACTGAAAAAAGAACTGACCAGCATAGGAAACAGGGCTGACCAGCTAGAGGAAAGGCTGAGTGGACCCCAATCTTCAAAATATTAAAAGAGAGAAATTTCCAGCCAAGAATCAACTATCCAGCAAAATTAACCTTTAGATATGAAGGAGGAATTAAGGCCTTTTCAGATATACAGAAGCTGAGAGAATTCTCCAGCTCAAAACCGGCACTCCAAGAAATACTGAAGGAGGCTATCCGACCTGAATCAAGAAATCAA
>PVKE010030583.1:0-19531 GCA_004027555.1 Craseonycteris thonglongyai
GCCCCGTGGGGTCCCAGGCCCTGCCATCGGTCCCTCCCCGCGCCCCGTGGGGTCCCAGGCCCTGCCATCGGTCCCTCCCCGCGCCCCGTGGGGTCCCAGGCCCTGCCATCGGTCCCTCCCCGTGCCCCGTGGGGTCCCAGGCCCTGCCATCGATCCCTCCCCGCGCCCCGTGGCATCCCAGGCCAGGCGTTTGGTCCCTCCCGGCGCCCCGTGGCGTCCCAGGCCCTGCCATCGGTCCCTCCCGTGCCCCATTGCGTCCCAGGCCAGCCTGGGTCACCCAGCTGGGGATGGGCACTTGGGGTGAGGAAGATACTTTCCAGAGGTAACCTGCTTTGAGAAATGTTCTCTGAATACAAATTTGGGTTGAGTGCCTTTTTTGCAAAACGGTAAAGAGCGATGAGAAGGAGTGGGACGTCCAGAAGGCCCATAACATTTTAGCTATAACTTTTGCCTTAACAACTTGCAAGAAGAAAATGGCCCCCGTCGGTTTAGCTATGGCTCCTCCTGGCGGAAACATTCGCCCTACTGCGCTTGCGCACCTACCTCTTCCCGCCCTTTTCTTTGGCTAGCAGCTCCTCCCCCGGAACTTCTCTGTGGGTGGGCTACCAGAATGATCACTGCGCCTGCGCACTCTTCCCTTTCTGTCTGTAGGCTGGAGGCTTCTCCCAGAAGACCTTTCTTCGACTGTACCCAGTTCCAACCGGTTTAGGCACCCTTTCCCGCTCTTTTCATGGGCTGGAAGCTCCTCCCCTAGACCATCCCTGCGGATGAGCTTTCTCAACTATGACTGCGCTTGCGCACCCTTCTCTTCCTTTCTGCCTTCCTGAGGCCCCGCCCTTCAACTGTACCCTGGCCCAATGCGCCTGCGCACCATTTTTTTGTATCCTTTCCCGCCCTTTCTCTCTGCTGGAATAGGACAGCTTCTCTGCTCCACTCGGGAAAGTTGGTTCATTAAGATGTTGACTCTTTTTTCCCCTCCCCCACCATGTGCATAAATTACATTGTTCTTTATGTAACAGAAGGAACAATGTAATTTATACTTTCATTATTAAAGTAAAACTCTCAAGTTGCATGTAGCTTTGAGGCTTTTAAACAACAGCTCTTTTTGGGTGCTGATGCATGTTGATTTTCCCTATGGCATGTGGTAGAAGGAGCACAAGTCTGAGTCAGGAGGCTGGTGACTGCTCACTGTCACCTTAGGCAAGCTACTTCCTTCTGTGGCAGTCTCACTCTCTCTCTCTGCATGCTATGGGGATTGACCTGGATGCTCTCTGAAGGCCAATTCTGCCTTATGGAACATTCTAGGAAAATCTAGCTTCCTAGGGAACTAGATGGGGGAGACAGACCTGAAACAGCATCCTAGGAGGATACCTTTCCATGGACATAGTACCTTTCTTTGTTCCATTTCTCAAGAGGAACCGAACACTTACTTATGTGCCAGACACTAGTGATGAAAAGGTGAGGGCAGAAAAGTCAGATTCTTTGCCCTCAAGGATCTTGTCTTTATGGGAGGGACATTACTAGTTAAAGAACCACACAGGGGAAGCCGGGATGGCTCAGTGGGTTGAGCGCTCACTTTGCGGCCCCAGGGACTGAGGATCGAGTCCTGGCCCCGGCCCTTGTGGACCCATATGCTGAACTGGGGAGTGCCCCCAGCTCACTTCTCACCAGGGTGAAGACCCCGGCCCAGTTCCTGCCCTGTGCAGCCACACTCCCACCTGTGGAATGAAACTATGTGGAAGAATGAGTGATGTGCAGCTATGGAGACTGTTCTGGGCCCTCCCCCTTCTCTCTGTCTCTGTCTCTGTATCTCTCTGTCAAAAACAATAAAAATAAAATCTTAAAAAAAAGAAGAACCACACAATCAATGTATAGAGCTCTAATTAATGATTTTGCTTTGGTGTGAAGAAAGAGTAAGAGCTGAATATGAGGACCTGACGCATAGTGGATTTAGGAAAGCCTTCCAACAGCATCTGCAAAGGCCATGAGGTTGATGAGAAAGAAGAAACTGCTAGGTTTATAGTACTGGAGTAGGCTGGAATGGAGGCAGGAACCAGCCCGCATGGGGCTTCGTGACTGTGCCAAGGACTTTTTCTAAGAGCAGCGGGATTTGGTTGAAAGGTTTAAAAAGCTGGGAGGGTCAAAAGCATAATGAATGTGGGAGTTCTTTGTAAATGGTTCTGAGTGTTTACCACACGGCTGTCTTTGGACAGTAATGTGGTGCTCTTTTTTCTAGTTCTTTGAGTTTTTAACACTTCCCTCATTGCTTGCCTTTTCAGGGCTCCCTCTGAGCATCAAATCGGATTGTGCAGTGGGGTCTGAGTACTTGGAGAGAGAGCCTTCCAAGCTGTACCCCAGCTGCTCCAGCATGAACGCCTACCACCGGCTCCCGCTGGGCTACCAGGATGCATCCCCAGCCACTGGGATCCCCATGCAGTGGGGCTTCCGGCATGTGTCCTGCAGCCACCACCATGGAGGAGACTTGGTGAGTTCCATCCTGACTCCTTTCTGGATTCCTCCCATTGACCTTGTGTGTGCCTCTGGGAATGCATATGTGTAGTAAAGTTTAGTTGTATGTAGATAGGTCATTCTGGACTGTGGCCTGTGCTTTTTCAGAGCTGTGGGCCTTCAGGCAAGAAAGAATACAAACACATCTCAGATAAGCCTGGGATACTGCCTGATTGACCCCGAGCCTGGACTCATGGAATACTGGTGCTAGAAAGGCCCTTCATTTTGCTGGGGATCAGAAAGGAAACACCACTTTCCATACAGTTCAGGGTAGAGCCAGAAGCAGATGTAAATCCTCACCTAATGGTCCAGTTGAAATTGCGGAAGGTTTTCAGGAGGTAAGTATTTAAGCTTAGTCATGAAGAAGGTCGAAACCTTTGATACTGAGTATTTAAGAGTCAGGCCATTCTTGTTGTGAGAGGTGAGTTGGGGGGACCAAGTTTTATGGATGTGGTTACCAGCTTCTTCTAAACCAAGAGTTAAAAGCCCTCTCCTGTTTAGCAACCCCTGGGGGCCAGCCATCAGGACTGCAGGATAGTGAAAGGCCTGGGTGATCAGTTCTGATTTTGGCCCCCAAAGGCTGGAGATTGGCTCAGTTCAAATTCATAGAAATGTGGGCCACCGTTACCTTTACTCCCCCCCACCCCTCAGAGCTAAAAGCCCAAACCTGGGTGTTCACAGAGATGTTTCCCTTGGGTGGAGGATGCTGAAGAGTGAGGAGAGAGCAGTCTTGTTTGCTTTAATGTAGAAAGTGATTAAGAAAGATGAAAGCCTGACATTTACATAATGAGAGACATAAGCCACAGAGTGTGGAGCCAGTCTGATGGGGTTGCAGCTGCCTCCAGGCCATCAGACACACACGGCACTGGATCCTCACCCCTGCTTCAGCCTCAGCCGCATCTCTTCTGTTTTAGATGCTGTAAAGTTTTATCTAGAAATCATTTCCCAATGATTCAATGGGGGGAAATCTGAAAACCTGTGGTCTTAGTCATTTTTAGGGTGCCTACTGACCCTTACGTGAGCCTTCAAGGTACACGTTATTACCCTATTATGCAGGAGGAAGGCTTGAGGTAGTTAGGTATTTGTCCAAGGTTACAGAGCTGGTAAGTGAGGGATTGGGATTCAACATAGACAAGTGGTCGGTGACATTGCTAGGCAGTACAAGGGCTGTCCAGGAAAATCCATTCTTAAGTGCCTCCGTTTTTCGTATCACATGCTATGGAGCCCCGGCACTGTCTGCTCCTCACACAGAGCTGAGCATGATTCTCATCACCACCCCTGCCCCGCCTGAAATCTGTGGGTGCTGGCCACCCCATTGCAGCCCAGGGGGAGCACAGCATCTCTAGCCTCCAGACAAAGAGGGGTGCTGGCCAAGTGGAGCACGCACCCACCGTCTGCTCACACAGAAGCCTGGGGCCTGGCATCCAGGGCAGGGCTCTGATTGACAGGCCTGCCAGACGCCTTTGTTAAGAGTGTGATCTCAGTTGGTTTATCTGGGCCTGAGCTGCCACCACGGCCCCAGGCAGGAGCTGTGATCCAGGGAGAAACTTGGCTGAGCAGCTTGGAATTAAAACACTAATAATCTCCCTTCCCACCCACTTCACGCCTGGATAGAGGATCCAGCATTCATTTGTAAAGCTGTTTGAAACCCAAGAGCCTATGAATTGCTTTCATTTTTGTCCTACTGCCTCTTGCCCAGGCTCTGAGATACTCCCCAGAGATGTCTTCTGCCTTCTATTCTTGTCCCCATCCCACCTGCTGCTTCTTTGCCTCTTCTTTTCTGACAAAAGAACACAGGCCTGGAGTTGAACAGACCTAGGGTCCAGTCCTACCTCTGTTGTTTACTAGCCGATGGCCTGGGGAAGTCACCTGACCTTTGAGGACCTCACTCAGGGTCTTCAGTGAGGGTAAAAGTACTTACCTCCTAAATAGATTAAATAAGGTATAATGCATGTAAAAGGCCTGGCACAGGTAAGTACTTAGAAGTTGGCTTTTCCCCCTTCTTTGTGGTCAAGTTGGGAAATGCTGGGTTAATCTAAGGAGACTTTTGCAGACTGCCTTGAGGCTTTAATATGCTCACATGTGACTAACCAATGTGGGGGCAGTATGTGGGGCTTCTCAAACTCCCTTGACAAAGAACACTTTTAAGAGCACTTAAAAAGTATCTTGTAGGACACGAGTGTTCTCCGGAACACAGCTTGAGAAGTGCTGCTGTGAAGTATCTGGATGGAGAAGTAAATCACAGGAACTACATCTGAAACTTACTATTTTTTATTACATTTATGTCTTTGTCAGTTGAGCTTTGAGCTGTGTAGTCATCACCCCTCCAGATCCCTCCTTTCCAGCCTTGGGGTCCTGTGCCCTGGGTTAGCTTCCATCTTCTGAAGAAGGAACAGACACAAGGGTTGATGGCTGAAGCCACTTTCCTGAGGTCACCCAGCTTTCCTGACTCAGTAACAGCCGCAGTACTCCCAGGTCCTCTCCTGTCCTGTTAGACTAGGGCTCCCAAAGGCCCCCTGACCCTTGAGTCACTGCATATGCCAGAACATGGGACTACAAATGGTTAGGATATATTCAAGCCCTTGCTCTGTGCGGAGGGTCAGACAGACTTGGGATCCAGTTCCATCTCAGTCACTGAGCAGCACAGTGGCCTCATCCTATTGATGCTATTGTGGTTTGTTTTGTTTTTCTTACCATTACAGTGAGGATGGTAAGAAACTCCCTCCTAGGGTTCTAAGGATGGAATAAGGTAATGGATCTAAGCATAGACAGAAGGGCTCAGTCGGTGTGACTGCAGCTGTCCCCCAGGCTTATCTGAGATGTGCCTGCATTCCTTCTTGCCTTCTATCCTTTGGTGGGTGTTTGCTGAACACCCTGTGCCAGGTGCTGTGGGCCCAGGCGTTTAAGGCATACAGGTGGATCTACCCCTTGGGAAGATTCCCATTTGGGAGAATGAGACGTGTTTGATCAGCCCATCTGGCTAACCCTCTCACTCTCTGGCTTCTCTGCTGAGTGTGCCATGCAGGTGTCAGAGTCAGCGGGGGACTTGCAGCCAAACTACTTCCCGCCGCTGCCGCCGCCACCACCGCCGCCTCCACCGCCACCTCCACCACCGCTGCAGCCTCTGCAGCCCCCGTTTCTCCCGCCAGGCTTCCTCTCTGCGCTCCACTTACTCCCACCGCTGCCGCCACCACCACTGCCACCACCATCATCTTTCTCACTGACGGTCCTGTCTGACACGGACAAGGAGAATGCTGGTGAGTGAGCACCAGTCTCCCGGCTTCCCGGGCAGCTGGGGAGACTTTCTGGAGCAAGAGGGGTGCCTACTCTGAAGTGGATGTGGAGAAAAGGGATATGGAGCACTGAATTAGAATGTGCTGGGCCCTGGGATAAGCTCTTTCCTTACATCGCTCCCCTCAATTCCATATGCAAGCATCAAGGGCCCCATTCTCAGGTGAGGACACCAGTAGCACCCCAAGGAATTCTCATATGAGATATAAAGCAGAGCTCAGATTTCAGCAGAATTCTCGTCTGGCTCCAGGTTCCCTCACCTGTGGGCAACTGTAGAGAGGAAAGTGTGCCTGTGGTGTGCTCAGAGCAGAGGTGCCAGAGTGGGGTACAGACTCCCTGGTTGGGTGGGGCCTCTCTGGCCTGGGAAGCAAATACTGAGCCTGGAGCAGCTGCAGGAGCCAGTTTGGAGCTGATAGGGAGGAGTCCTCTGCTCAGGCCACTTGAGAGAACCTGGCCAGGAGCTAGAGACCCCGTCCTTCACAGTTCTGCCACCTGTGCACACTGGGTGATCTCGGGCACTCACACCTTTCTCTAGGCCTCAGTCCCCTCATCTGTAAAATGGGCCCCATCACAGGGTTACTGTGAGGGTCAACTAAAATTTCGGAAGTAGAAATGCTTTGGGTTTTCTCCTGAGGGCCCTTTGCAGATTTAAAAGTTCAAGGATTTTTTCCCCTTTTCAATCCTCCCGAGGCTCTTTAGGAAAAGAAGTAATTTGGAAAAGATTGGTAAACTCACAAGGTCTTCAAAATGACAGAAAAACCTCATGATCTAGTTTAGTCTGGTGATAGAATTCTCATTTTACTGAAGAGGAAACAGGCTTGTTGCATACCTGCTGTGTATAGATGCCTAGATCTGGCAGCTGGAGAGATGGGCTAGTATGGTTTGAAGTATGCTGGCCCTGGTGCCACACAGCCCGGATCTAAGTCCTGGCTCCAGCACTGACCAGCTGTATGACCTTGAGCAAATTAATTCACTCTGTAGTGTCTTGGTTTCAGTGTCTGAAAAAGTGGACCAATATGGTCCCTACCTCATGAGGTTATTCTAGGAGTAAACAAAATCTGAATTGATGACGGCATTCGAAAGATTTAGCTCTCACGGTGGACCTGATGTTCTGAGGTCGGTTTCATCTCATCTGACAGGGAAGCTAAGGTTCGGGGCTCCAGGATAGCTTGCTTCACGGCACCCTGTTTGTGACAAGCAGAGCTGGAGTTTGAACGTGAGCCCGTACCACATGGTGAGGGCTAGCGTTCTAGCCGCCTGACCCCTAGCAAATTAAAATAAATTCTTGGGGACCAGGAATGATGAGCATGGCTTGTAGAAAATTTACACTTGAAAACAGGTAATTTTTCCTCTTTCTACATCCACTTCTTTGTCCTCCCCAGATGACCAGGAGGCAGAGGAGCCGCGGGAGCCCAGCCGGGCATCATCTCAGGAGCAGCCCAACTAGGCCCAGGCCCTTGGGCTAGCAGAGTGGGGCCATGGTTTATTTTCTGTATTCAGCAAAGTGTAGGGCAGGAGGATAGTGATAGCATAAGATTGAGTTAATTCCCATTTCAAGACAGGAGGAAGCAGAGTGATTAGGAAGGTTCTCTGTCCTGGGGCCTTGACTAGGAGAATGGAGGATGAAGTTACCAGGGAAGGGCCAGGGCTCTGAGGAGTGGGGGGCTGGACGAAGCTCACATTTAGGAATGAATTTGAACATCTCTGGGTTGTGCTACTGTTTATCCAACTCACCTCTGGAGGCATTTTTTAATTTCCTCAGGCCCCATTCCATGACAGGAGGCACCATCTATTTCAGCCTTTTGGGGTACCCAGAGGGATGCAGTACAAACATCAGGCTTCCAGCACATCCCGGTGGCTCGTGTGAGCAGCCAGCACCAGGGTGCTGACAGCTGGTTCTGCAGCATCTTTCCCTTGCTCACTTGTCTCCCACCGCCTCCCTGACCACTCCTCGCCCCTTCTCCCAGGAGCTTTAGTAGTAAGCATGTGACCACTGCGGCTTCTTCACCTCCTCCCCGCCATAAAGTTTAACTGTTATAGGTATCACTTCTGATTTTAAAAATATTAAAGTTTTATTGTTAGATGTTTTTATAGTGATTGCCACCTTAAAAAAGTAGGCTGTTTGTAAGCATTGATGCAGTACTCGGAGAATAGAATGGTGCTTTGAAAGCACCTAGGACCTCAGCCATTTCTTCTCTGGGGACAGTTTATTGTTGAAATAAAATGAGCAGTGGAAATCCTGTGGAATGTTTATTCTCTCTTTAAATCCTTGTGGAAGGCAGTGTTGGGTAAGGGTATGGGGGCCTGGGTTAAGGCAAGTCCTTCAAGAGGCTTGGGCCAGGCTAGTAGATTTTTTACTTCCGTTATTACTATCATTTTAAGAAATGGAGACTTCTTAAGGAAATCTGATGGCAGACACATAAAATGTTAAGATTTCTTTTTGTTTCTCTTCTCTAACTCCTTTCATGGTCCCTGCAGAGGGACATGGTTTTGAAAAACAACTTGATCCCATTCTGCTGTTTTAGGGTCTTGGGGTTCTTCCCCGGGTTTCATTTGCTAATTCATTTAAAAATCATCACACAGCTCTACCAGATTCAGAGCCTGGCAATCGTCAGGAGAAACAGACAAATACCATCCAATGGGACTGGGACTGAGGTAGAGGTAGAGGAGGTGTGGGAATAGTCGGAGGAAGCCTGGAGAAGTCACTGCCTCAACTGCGTCTTAAAGAGTAAGAATGAGCTAAGTGCAGGTAGGCACTCCAGTAGAGGGCAGAAAGGGTAGTGGACTCAGAGTGAAGGGTTCCAGGGTGAGGAGCAGCATCCTGTTCTCTGTCCACTCAGAAGAACAGGCTTACCTCCTTCCTGTCTTGACTGTGGGTGGGATTGTCCAAGCATCCTCCTAGGACAGGTGGCAGGAGTATCACTGAGAAATGACAGCTATTCTCTCCACATCAGTGTGGTAGCTGGGGGTCTGGGTCCTGTTGGAAGGCATTGGGGCAGGCACAGTCATGGGAATTTTTCAGTTACTGCTTTATAGACACAAAGTGCTTTCAGCAGAGCAAAACCAGGCGCACTGAGGCCTGCAGGTCTGCAGTGACTTCAGTCTGGACCTAATGATTCAGTAATTTTGGACTAGCCTGGCTTAGAGGCTGAAGCTAGCAGCCATCCCCTGGGGCCACAATACTGCAGAAGCCAAGAGGCAGGAGGGCAAGAGAAGACCCGGCTTCTGGTTCTGAGCCTTGCTAGGTCCTCACTGGACCCCTTGTCTTCTGTCTGGTGGGGCTGGATTAGCCCCTACCTTTTAATTACACTTGCATTCTAGACTATGTTTTGAAAGATTTTTTTCAACTAAGCTGCATTCATCAATAAAGCTGTTTCTCTTGTACACAGAGGCATGAGACCGTCTGACCATTCTAGACCAGTGCAAGGAAACTGGATGTTTAGTTAGCCTGTAGGGGTTGAGATGAGGCAGCTCAGACTTGCCGAGAAGAGCAGTATCCTGACGCCCTGTTGTACGGGTCATGTCCACAGAACGCCAGAAAGGAGGAGTGCTTCGTTCTCCAACAGGCCTACCATCTAATGAATTTCCAGAGACAGATCCACGTCTTTGCTGGAGCCTTGACGGTGCCTCTGAGCCCTGCCTTCCTTAGCCCTGGTGTGAACCCCAAGTTCTGCCCTTTCCCATGGGCTCTCGCCACCGTTACTTACCTTGGCGTAGTCAGTCAGTGGACCCCTGCTTCCTGTAGCCTTTTCAGTCAATCCAACCCTTGGTCCCTTAATGCCCTGCTCTTCCAGGCTCTTTCTAGCAGCAGCATGAGCATTAAAACAACAGATTTGCTCATGTTACTGCCCTGCTCACATGCCTTCCATGGCTCCCTACTGCTCTTGAAAACAAAGAGCAACACTTTCAAATCATCCTGCCGGCCCATGTTTCCAGCCTTCTCTTTCTCACTGGCCGACCCAACCAAGGTTCTGCAGGGGTGAAGTCAGCCAGGTTCAGGCAGAAAAGGATGGGAAGCAAAGAGACAAGTGGCCATGGGCAGCGTTGCTCATCCCAAATGGCAGAGGCCTGGCTGTGAGCCAGAAAAATGTTCTGGAATGTTCAGGAAGGAAGCCCACTGGCATTCCCTGACGCAGGGTGCACTTGCAGGGCGCCGCCAGGAGAGGGCGTGCGAGCAGCGGCTATGGGCGGGGTCCACGGAGGCGAGACCACAGCTGGGGGGAGGGGCCTGTTGCCTAGCGACCGGCTTCTACAAAGAAGCGCGCGTTTCCATACTCACTTCTGCTAACCCGGATGGAGGAATAGGTTTTTGCAACGCCCGTCTGGAAGCGACCACCGGAGACCTGGGAATCACCTGGGAAATCAAAATGAGCCTGTAGGCTAGGCTATAAGGTCATCAACTTAACGGCAGTCATCTTTGCGTTGCCCTGCCAGTGAAATAGACGCCATCCTATCCTTGTCTTCAGACAAAAGCCTCACCCCCTCCACTGTGCCCCATGACGTATTCCCTTGCTTTCTTTCCCTTCTGTGCTTCTGCACATGCTGAGTCTTCTGCCTAGATTCCATCTAGTTTCACCTACTCATCCTTTCAGACTTAGCCTCGTTGTGGGAGCTGGAACTGACAGATTTCATGTTCTTGTAGCCAATGTAATGCAAGTTGTGTCTTCTAAGGCTGCACCTTTAGGTTTTGGTCTCCCAAACTCTGCTGAGAGAAGCCCTCTCACCACGATACCCCCAGTGTTTCTGGAGAGTGGGGTGGAGGAGCTCTGCACCCTCTTGGGTGAAAGCTCAGGGGCTTTGGGCCCTGCTCTTCCTCTTGCCTCTTCCCAGCTGTGTGGTCTTGGGTACATCACACAACCTCTCTGAGCCTCCCTGAACCCCAGGTAATATTGGTTCAGGAATGTGCTGAGGATGCAGGGAACTCTTGTGTGAAATACCACCTATGCTGCTACATCTCGGTGCACAGAATATGGTGTCTGTTTGTCATCATCAGATGATTTGTGTCAGGAGGCTAAGACCAACAGCTATGATTCTTTACTTCCTGGTGCTTCTTACACATGGCAGGCTTGAGGCCTACAGAGGTTAGGTTCTTGCACTTAGTCATACTGTTTATAACTGGCAGAGCTGGGATTAAATTCAAGTTCCACTTGAATTCAAAGATAAATTCCTAACCACATTGTGTTCTCCTGCTTCTCCTGGAGGGGGAGTTGTGAGTCTTGGGGATGTTGTGATCCCCCCAGGACTTGCTGCCAAACTGCAGTCCACCCAGCCCAGCTGGGTTTCAAGGTATAAGGGCAGGCTGAATACAAAGAACAACCTAGCTCAGGTCTTACACAAGCAATGATATTATTTTTTAAAAATTCCTGGGGATGCCAGGATGGCTCAGTGAATTGAGCGCTCACCTTGCAGCCACAGGGTCCAAGGATTGAGTCCCAGCCTTGGCTCGTGTGGATCCATATTCTGAACTGGGGTGTGCTTCCCATGTGGGAGGCCCCTAGTTTGTTTCTCGCCAGGGTGAGCTTCCTATGTGGGAGGCCCCGGTTTGGCTCCCACCTGGGCGTGCTTCTCATGTGGCATGCGGGAGGGCCCTTGGCCCAGTTTCCACCTAGCACAGCTCTGTGCCCACCTGTGTGGAATGAAACTATATTGAAAATTAATGACGTACAACAATGGAGACTTCTCTGGGCCCTCCCCCTTCTCTTTCTGTCTCTCTGTCTCTCTCTGTCAAAAACCAATAATATAAATCTTAAAAAAAAAAAAAAATCCAAACCCTTTAATTTTGTTTTGAAAATGAACAAAGCATGAAGTCAATTTTTAAAAACATGAGTGTTAATAGTATTAAGGGGAAGCCGGGATGGCTCAGTGGGTTAAGCGCTCACTTTGCAGACATGGGGACCAAGGATTGAATCCCAGCCCCTAGCCATGCGGACCCATATGCTGAACTGGGGAGTGCTTCCCACGCAGGAGGCCCCCAGTTCGGTTCTTGCCCCCTAGTTTGGCCCCTGGCTTGAGGGGGCATGCCTCCCATGTGGAAGGCTCACAGCCCAATTCCCACCCTGCGTGGCCCCCACCCACCTGTGTGGCATGAAACCTAGTTGAAAAACTGATAACATACAACTATGGAGACTGCTCTCCTTCTCTCTGTCTCTCTCTGTCTCTGTCAAAAACATTAAAATAAATCTTAAAAAAAATAGTGTATTAAAATTTAAATCTAAACACTTTAACAAGGTAGGTGGAAAATTTATCAATAATAATGCTTTAAATTCAAATACAACCTAGAAGACAATTTTGATTTTACTGTGATAATTTCTTGTCATGCTCATTTCTTCCTCTTTCTCCAAACATTTTGTTCAAAAATAATTAATTAATTGTGAATTTAAGTAATGCATGGAAATGGTAAGCAGTTTAAAAGGGTGACCCGCCTCTGTTACCCATTCTTGTTTCTCTCCTTGGAGACGTCCCCCAGTTTTTGTTACTCTTTCCAGAGATGATTTTTTTTTTTTATATCTTTTTCACATTTATAGAGAGTAATTATCTTTTTATCTTCAGTGCATATTTATTTCCATTTTACTTTTGACAGATAGAGAGACAGAGACAGAGACAGTTAGAGAACCGAACTGTGGGAACTCCCCAGTTCAGCATGTGGGTCCTGCCTGGGCCGGAGCTGGGATTCGATCCTCGGTCCTCGTGGCCTCAAAGCGAGCGCTCAACCCGCTGAGCCGTCCTGGCTTTCCCCCAGAGATGATTTTTTTTTTTTTTTATATCTTTTTCACATTTATAGAGAGTAATTATCTTTTTATCTTCAGTGCATATTTATTTCCATTTTACTTTTGACAGATAGAGAGACAGAGACAGAGACAGTTAGAGAACCGAACTGTGGGAACTCCCCAGTTCAGCATGTGGGTCCTGCCTGGGCCGGAGCCGGGATTCGATCCTCGGTCCTCGTGGCCTCAAAGCGAGCGCTCAACCCGCTGAGCCGTCCTGGCTTTCCCCCAGAGATGATTTTTATAAGCTTAACTTGTTTAACTCATCTTTAATTTTGAGGTAATTATAGATTCACATGCTGTTGTAAGAAATAATACAGAGAAATCCATGTACATTTTACTTAGTTTTCCCTAATGGTAACATTGCACAAAGCTGTAGTACAGTAAAAAGTACTACAGTAGTACAGTACGCTGTCCACCCAATTTATTCAGATTCAGTTTTGCATTTTGCATTTGAGTTAATTCTTGTATAAGACATGAGGGTACAGGAAGCTGGAATGGCTCAGTGGGTTAAGCATTCGCTTTGCAGTCCCAGGGTCTGAGGATCGAGTCCCAGCCCCGGCCTTTGTGGACCCATATGCTGAACTGGGGTGTGTTCCCATGTAGGAGGCCCCTGGCCCAGTTCCCACCCTGTGCAGCCCCTGCCCACCTGTGCAGAATGAAACCATATTGAAAACTGATGATGTACAACTATGGAGAATGCTCTGGGTCCTCCCCTTTCTCTCTGTCTCTCTGTCTCTGTCAAAAACAATAAAGTAAATCTTTTTTAAAAAGATGTGAGGTTAAGATTAAAGTTTGTTTGCTTGTTTGTTTGTTTGTTTGTTTGCCTCTGGATGTCCAGTTGCAGCACCATATGTTGAAAAGTCTATCCTTCCATTGAATTGTTTTATCACCTTTGTCAAAAATTAATTGAACCTGTTTGTGTGGGTCTATTTTTGAGTTTCCTCAGATGTTCCATTGATCTTTTTAAAACACACACACACACACACACACACACACACACACACACAACACTGTAGCGTCTGATCCACACTGTTCTGCACATTTCTCTTTTCATTAACACCAGGCCAGGGTTTCTGAGCCTTTTTTGTGTCGTGTACCCTTTGTCACGCTGGGAAAGCCTGTGACCTCTTCTCAGAACAGTGCTTTAAATGGATAAAACAAAACACATAAGGTTACAGAGGAAACCCATTATGTTTAATATATTTGTCAAAATAGAGAAATACATTTGTGGGTTAGTAATACATGTACTTGTTTTCAAACACATTAAATAACAAGGTCTAGTGGTGGATGTAATCCCTATGAATAGTTTCAAAGCAGTTGTCTCACTGAGATACCTGCAACAACTGTAAAGTGATGTGATTTCTATTGGTGATCAAGTCCCACTGCTAAAGCTCCTGGGATTTGTGGCCTACCTTCATAACTGGAGGAAAAACTGAGTTATAATCAAAGGTTAGTGAAAATCAAGATGTGTCTTTTAGCAACCAAGTTCCAGAGCCCTTCATTTTCTTCAGGACCTCAGTTAAGATGTGCACAGAGCTTGGAGATCTTCCTATTTTCCTCATTCTTGTTAACCGCTGTATAGTATTTCACTGAATGGATGCATTTTAATTGATTTAACTAGTGCCCCACTATGAGACTTTTAGGTTGTTTCTAATCTGTTGCTATTGATGCTAACTTAATTTTTAAAAAATTTTTCCTGTTCAAAGTTTCTTCTCAAGCAGGGGTACCGAACTGGTCCCTCCGCATTCTGGGAGACCCTTGGCTGGTGATACATACGTAGCTGATCTGCAGAGGGCATGTTGGTAGGCAGACTCCAGCTCTCCTTTTCCTCCTTCCGGGGCGGTCCACTCTCCACACCATGACACCCTTTGCCCCCACCCCAAGCCCAGGCTGGGGATTCCATGCCAGCCCTGGTAAGCGAGTGGTAGGTGGGCTGTGGAGGGTTTCCCAAGCTGTGCGGCATCCTGTGAGCAGATGTACAGCTTCTCTGTGTCTTTGTGCTACATTTTATTAACAGCAGATTGCAAGATGCTAACATTCTATCATGTCAGCTCTTGCATTTGAGCTAACACAGGCATTGGTCTGTCAGTAATTAGCTGCTGGGTGGTGTCCTTTCTTCATCTTTTTTTTTTTTTTTTTTTTTAATTGGAATCAGAACATTTTTTTTCTTTCTTCCTTTCTTTCTTCTTGGTAGTAGATGCAGTCCATGGACGACTCTGCATGGACTTGGCTGTTTTTCAACATTCATGGGCAATTAATATCCAGCTATATAATTCAGTTACCCAGCAAACACTGAGTTGCCTCCCAACATTGTCAGCCATTGGCTGGAGTGGTTGTTCCCCCCACCCCCCTCCACTTGGGAAAACAAGAGATAACACCTTGTTCTGAAATGTGTAAAATATACCTGGTTTTGAAATCCTGGCTATTTCAATTGCTAGTCTTAATTAAGTCAGCGTTTGTGAGCATCTGGCTGCTGCATTATTTTTTCCCCCAATTTGGAGTGAATTTTTTACTACCACAGCATACTAACATCAGTCACGGGGTGATGTCGGCCACCATATCCAACATCAGTCACAGCCCACGTTCTATCCAGAGTCAATAAGCATTTCACTCTGCTTCTAGGATGGGCCAGGCTTGTGCTGCGTTCTGAGGAGCAGGCCAGGGTCTCCCTCCCACTCCCATGCCTGGGTGTCCTTGTGCCCGTCCAAGTGCTCCCCCATGGGAAACCCTTCTCCAGCTCCCCACTGCTCTGGGACCTGTCCCAGCTCTTCCGGCTGGCCTTTTACAGCCCACAGTCCAGCTTCACATTCTGGTCTTCTAGGCCTCTTTGTTCCATGGCACCAGAATTTCCCAAATTGTCTGCAGGGCCTAGTCACACAGTATCCCCTGCCCCCCACCCCACCCCTGCCACCTCATCATGGACCCTGCCCTGAGCTTCCCCGTGAAGTTCAGCCCTGCTCTCCTTTGACACCAGGCATGCCCTACACTTCTCTCTCTGAGGCTTTACTGCACTTACGTGCCCTTTCTGTGGGTTCACTGCAAATAAGGATGACATCTGACTCACCCACTGAAGTCACCAGTGAGGAGCCCACGGCCAAATCCAGGGGTCCGTTCTCTGTCTCCCTGCTTGGGTCTTCTAAGCTGCTTCACACGTGTTTCCCTGGACTGGCAGGGTACTGCCCGCTCCTGATGCCTGCCTCGCAGCTGCTCCTTCTCGTGCGCTACTGCTCTTCCCTCTGCTCTTCCCTCTGCTCGCCGTCTGGATGCTGGCGCTCCCCGGTGGGCCCTGGAGCCTCCTTTCTTCTTGCTCTTTCTCTAGAGTTGCTCTTCCAGGTTCAGGTCCTGGCACTCCAGCTAGTAGTGTGCAGGCAGGGCTAGCCTGGCCGCTGGACTTGTGCCACTTCATCTATGAAACTTCTCTAACGATATGTCTAAAAGGTGTTCTGGCAGTGAGGGTTCTGCCCGCAAACAGAAGCCAACTTGGAAGGTTCCAGAGATTTTCATGAGAGGCCTCTCCTCAAAGGTCTGAGCAGGGTTAATGAGCCAACGAGAGATACTGAGGCATTCAGAGACTAGCAGCAATGAGAGCCATCACCACCCAGGGCTGAAGGGCCGAGGGGAGAAAGTAGTGTTTCTGGAGTCTGGGGAGGAGGGCTGACCATGCAGGGGCTGTGGTCAGGGAGGAATGTAACTGCAGCCCAAGTCAATGGCCCTGAGCATGGAGGAAAATGGGTAGAACCAGCCCTACATTGTTCTTCCGCCCTCTGATCTGCTGCTAGCGCTTTCCCTTGGCCAACCCCAGCAGGAAACCAGAGGGCAAAGGAGCCTGGGTGATGCAATTCACAGTGCTCTGGCTCAGCCCCTTGGGCACAGAATAGGGCATAGAAAGGCAGAGAATAGGTTGGGGGAGGGGGCAAACCGAGAGCCAGTGTCACAGTCCACCCCTGTGCCCTTGTCTCAAAGCAAGACACCCTCATCTGCAAAATGGGGAGAGGGACACAAAGCCCATCAGCTGCTCTGCTGTCATGGGGGGATAGCAGCTCAGTCATGCTCCCACCTGAAGCCTCAACTAGCACATTAGCTAGATGGCAGGCAAGACGGAAATACTAACCAGTCAATGTGTGGATAGTGGCTGCAGGCGCCACCATGTCTGTAGCTGATTGAGAAGCAGAGGTCAATAATTACCGGTACTGGTTTTTCTAGCACCCATTTGTGTTCCCCTCACACTCTGTGGGCACCTCCTCCAGTGGGAGTTCAGTACCCGGAAGGGGACCCAATTCTTCATCCTTACTAGACCTCAAGCCTCGGTCACCCTGTCTTTGTTCTTCCTGCATTTCCCACTGACTGTCATTAGAGGGAATGGAAGAACCCTTCCCTGCCCATCTTCCTCAGCGGACCCCCAGGGGCCTGGCAGAGTTCTCTTTGCCCTTTGTGCAGAGAGCCCAGTTGCCCTTTGGTAATGAAGGCCACCCACTCAGGCCGCTATGGCAAGTTTTGACCTCTCAATTCCATAGCACAAGGAGCTCAAAGTGGCCAAGGGGAAGCCCAGCTTCCAATTTAGGGGATGCATGGTTGTTTGCTGGTGGGAGCTCTTAAAAAATAGCAGTTCAAAATCTGCAGCGCCCTTGGTTGCTATTTGTGGTGCCTCCTCAGCAGCCCCAAGGAGAGGTTTCGTGCAGAAGCAATTTATCAGGAAGCACCCTCAGTGGAGATCAGTGAGGAGGGGGTGGGGCAGGACAGGAAGGGTGTCACATCAGGCCAGCAGTCAGCTTCATCCTGATCCCACAGGGAGCTCTGAAGTGTATGTGTGTCAGGCCCTGGAGTTCTCCGGACTCCAGGTAGAGACCTGGGCTTCCACATGCCTTCACCTTCAGTCACTGGGGAAGGGCCTCACCAGGGGTCACACAAATGCCCGGCCACCTCCAGCTACCTGAGCCTGAGGGCCAAGCAGGCTGACAGCCCAGGGGATGTTCTCTAAAAGAGCCTCAGATGTGCCTGTTGGAGGCAAAAATATGCTGAACCCAGGAGGAGCCCAAAGATGGGGAAAAGGAATCTGAGGGAATCTGGGCAGAGCTCCAACAAGATCTGCTTTGCTGCAGAAATGGGAAACAACTTCCGTAAGCATGTCATTAAGGTCTAAGAGCGAGTGGGCTGTGCTGATGGTTGCACAATTCCGTGAACTAAAAGCCATTGAATTGTACACCTGAAGTAGGTGACTTGCAAGGCACTTGATTATATCTCAATAGGCTGCTATTTTAAAAAAGTTACAATGGGACACTCCTGGTGACTAAGGCACATGCCCCATCCTATGGAACAGATCCTCTGCCTCACAGGATGCTCTTTCGTAGCGGGTACTGTAGCTGACCCCTCGGCAGGCCATTCCACCATCCCCTTGGGCTAGCTGCTAGGTGCACGCCCACTGCCACACTCGTCTCCCTATGAATTGTGTTCCTGGGTTGGAGGCACTATAGTGAGGCATGCCATGGTGATGGATAAAGCATCCTGTAGGCTACAGATGCTGGTAGTGACAGAAGTATCCAGCAGAGGAGGCAAATCCATACCACTCCATGAGCATTACTTGATGCATTCTTCATGACAGAAGACATCCAAGGCAGTCCACCTGCCATCAGTGTGGTTTCCTGGGGAGTGGTGACATTGGGGCAGCATTGGCCTGTGTTATTGGCAGACTGGGCACTTAGCAGTGGTAGTAGCCAGATCAGCTTTGGTCAAGGAAGTCCACGTTGTTGATGGAAAGTCTTTACACCTCTGCTGTTATGAACTGAACAGTGTGCCCTCGCCCACCTCCACCCCCTTTTATACGCTGAAGCCCTAATACCCAGAATGTTGATAATGGAAATGGGGCCTCTAGGGAAGTAAAGTTAAATGAGGTTATGGGAGTGGGGCCTTGATCCAATAAGATTATTGTCTTTATCAGAAGACATGCCAGAGACTTCCCTTACCCTATTTCCGCGCACACAAAGAAGTCACGTGAGCATCCAGAAGATTATGCCACCTACAAGCCAAGAGAAGAGGCCTCAGAATGAGCCAACCTGGTTGGTGCCTTGATCGTGGACTTCCCACCCTGCAGAGCTGTGAGTGAGCAGTGCACTTCTGTTTAAGCCACCCAGTCCGTGGTACTTTGTTATGGCAGCCTGAGCAGACTAAGACACCTGTTGTCATAGTCGCTTTTTTATGAACCTGGAGCAAGGACAGGATTCGCTGGGGAAAGAGAGGAACTGACATGCACAGGATGCATCCTCTGTTCCCCTAGTTACTGAGAGCCCCTCTTCGGGGACTGCCCTCCAGTGCACATGTAATGGTTCACGAGTATCTTCACACACTTCCACATACATACCTACCTCCTTGTCACCAGTGTTTCAATCGCATTCTTTCCAAGTCCCCAAGTGGCTGGCTAACCCATAAACCTTTGTCCATGAATCAATGTGGCTCCACACCCAGGCTGTCTCTCCTTCCACTGACATGGGCAGTCAGGTACCAGGTGAAGTTCTGCCATGGGAGGCTCTCCTTGCCCCACCAACCTTCAGAGCAGTCCCTGAGTGGGGCTGGAATGCAGCCTCCACCCACTTCCAGTGCGGGCATGCCATGCACACACATTTGTAAACCAGTTTGCTAGCAGCATCTCTTTTGCTAACTGTTCAAAGAGAATTCCCCCAAAGAGATGGCAAAGCACCAGCAACTGGCTCCATGGGCATCTGTGCCAAGCGTTCCTATAGGACAGGGGTTCCCAGCCTTTTTATACCCTAGAGCGCATTCTAAAATATCGGTAGGGCGGCAGGCACCAGCTATTTCTAAGGATATTTATTATTGAACAAGAATAAAAAATAATAAACAAAAATAATTTTAAAATAATAAATTTATTGTACAAATTATATACACACAAAGAAACATATATACAAAACGTAATACAAAGTAAATAAAAAACACACGTATAATAAAATCATTTA
>PVKE010030584.1:0-19526 GCA_004027555.1 Craseonycteris thonglongyai
ACTCATCCTAGAAAAAGTTCTCATACCACATTGCTGAATATCACTATAGTCACCTTCAAAGTATTCCCCTTGCGAAGCTATGCACAAACACCAGTGCCTAGTCCACCCTTCAAAGCTATTTTGGAACTCTTTTTCTGAATTTCCCATCAAAGCCATCATCATATTAACCCCTGATGTCCTGAATGTCATCAAAATGTCTTCCTTTCAATATTTTCTTTATCTTTGGGTAAAAAAAAAAAAGTCATTGGAGGCCAGATCAGGTAAGTAGGGAGGGTGTTCCAATACAGCTATCTGTTTACTGGCTAAACACTTCTTCACAAACAGTGCCCTGTGAGCTGATGAATTGTCACAATGCAACAGCCATGAGTTGTTAGCAAAAAGTTCAGCTCGTTTTTGTCTGACTTTTTTATGCAGCCTTTTCAGCACTTCCAAATAGTCAACTTGGTTGACTGTTTGTCCAGTTAGTATAAATACATAATAAACAATCCCTCTGATATCAGGGAAAAAAGGGGAGGGATGGAGAGTGAACATCATTTTGACTCTTAATTTGGACTGATGGAACATTTTTGCTCCTAGAGAATTGGTTGATTTCCATTGTGCACTTTGTTGCTTTGTTTAGGGGTCATATTGGTACACCCATGTTTCATTATCAGGGATAAGACATCCCCAAACATTCTCTTACCTCTTCAAAGGGTCTTGGTAAACTTTGACTTCCTTTGCTTTTGTTCATCAGTAAGCTCTTTTGCACCATTTTTGCACACGCCTTTCTCAAGCCAAGATTTTCAGTTCAGATTTTACTAGCTGTTTTCTATCAATGTTGACTTGGTCTACTATGCTTCTCCCTGTCAGCAGATGATTTTGGTGAACAATTCAAAGAATCTTTGCAATGCCATCAGTTCTGCTCAGTACTGACCATCCTGACCTCTCTTTATCAGTGATGCTTTCTCACCCCTCAGACTAATGTTTAATACATTTGTACACTGCTGTGTTCTTCATGGCATTATCTCCATAACATTGGACTAACATGTTTCTGCCTTTACTTCCTCTCCTGCCAAGTTTAACAAGAAATTTAATGTTTGTTCATTGCTTTAATTTAAGCTTCGATATTCTTGCAACAGCACATAGAAGCATGCAACAACAATAATGAACACCACTCAGTCAGACACCGCCACACATCAACACACTGCGGGACACTGATATATCGAGGTTATGAAACCTTACTGAGTTGTTTGTACTGTGCTGCCAAAGTAAGCACAGAGTGGCAAATTTGCAAATTTAATTGTCAGACCTTGTATATTGAAATGATTAATTTAAAACTAACTATATCAATTATCACATGGTCTCAATAAGAGATTGTCAAATTTGATACAAAAAAGAAAACATTTAATTATATAATGCCTGCAACAAATCTACTGTAAATATAGAAAAAGAAAACAATAAAAAGACATACTATCCCAAACTAATTCAAACAAAGCTAGAATGCCTTTTTTTAAGTATGTAAAATATTAACTTTATTAATCTTTATTTGGAAATAAAAAAAACTGTTCATGTATGCTCAGCTTTATTTATTTTTTTATTGTTAAAGTTATTGGGGTAATATTGGTTGGTAATAATTACAATGTTTCCAGTATACAACTCTACATTACATTGTCTATGCCTTGCATTATGTGCTCAACACCCAGAATCAGCTCTCCTTCCATCACCATATATGTGATGCTTACTCCCTACTCCTTCCACCCAAAACCTGTTCTCCCACCCACCTTCCTCTGTATTCTCAGGTAACCACCAAACTATTGACTGTGGCCATGAGTTTTTGTTTCTTTGTTATTTTCAGTTTTATATTCTACCTATAAATTAGGTCATATGTTTCTTGATTCTTTCAGTCTGACTTATTTCACTTAATAAGATGGTTTCAAGGTCCACCCATATTGTCACAAATGGCTGCATTTCATCTTTTCTTATCACTGAGTAGTATTCCACAGTGTAAATGTAGCACAACATTTTTATCCAGTCATCTATCAAATGACACCTTTGGTTGTTTCCACAACTTGGCCACAGTGAACAGTGCTGCAATGAACATTGGGGTACATATATCTTTGTGGATTAAGGTTTTCAAGTTTTTGGGGTAGATAGCCAGAAGAGAGATCACTGGGTCATATGGCAATTTCATTTCTAATTTTTTGATGAATCTTTATACTGCTTTTCATAGTGTCTATACCAATTTACATTCCCACCAGCAGTGTATGAAGTTTCTTTTTTCTCCACAGCCTGTCCAACACTTGTTATTTCCTGTCTTGTTGATTATAGCCATTCTAACAGGTGTGAGGTGGTATCCAATGGAACAGAATTGAGAACCCAGAAATAAACCTACAAATATATGGACAGATTATATTCAACAAAGGACCAAAAAATATACAGGAAAAGAAGGCCTCTTCAGTAAATAGTGCTGGGATAATTGGAAAATCACATACAAAAGACTGCTTATGAATTGCAATCTGTCACCATATACCAAAATTAACTCAAAATGGATTAAAGACCTTCAAATATGATACAAAACAATAAACTTCATAGAAGAAAACATTGGTACCATACCTATAGACCTATGGTTCAGGAAGGACTTTATGAACCTAACCTCAATGGCAAGGGAAGTAAAAGTAAAAATAAATGAACAGTACTTTATCAAACTAAAAATCTTCTGCATAGCAAAGGAAACTATCAACAAAGAGAAAACTAACCAACCATTTGGGAGAAAATATTTACAAACAATGCCTCCGATAAGAGGCTAATATCTAAAATACATAAAGAACTTGTACGACTCAATGTCAAAATAAGCAATCCAATTAAAAAATGGCCCAAAGAACTAAACAGACACTTTCCTCATGAAGACATACAAACAGCCAACAAATATATTTTAAAAATGCTCAACATCACTAACAATTAGGGAGATGCAAATTAGAGTGCTTTTATTAATATCAAAAGATGTCGATTTCATTGCAAAAAATATTACCAGGGAAAAAAATTTTATAATTGTAAGGGAATTAATTTCTAAAAGGATATAATAGTCAAAAATGGCTCTAATAACAGCTTCAAAATACAGATAGCACAAAATGGTAGAATTAAAAGTTGAAATAGAAAAAATCTAAACTATAATTGAAGAAATAAGCAAAAATAGACAAAATCAGTAAAGAGAAAAGGCTTGAACAGTGCTAACAATGAATTTGATAGAATTAACACTGGTAAAAATATATATACCTAGTAACAACAGAATACACAAAGAATTTTACAGACAGATTCTACCAAATATTTAAAGACATAATATCCAAATCTACACTGGCTCTTCCAAAAATCTGAGATGATAAAATACTTTCCAATGCATCCATGAGGTAAACATTATTCTAATAACAGAAGCATATAAAGACATTACATGAAAATGAAATAACAAATCAATATCTTTTATGGCCATAGGTGAAAAAATTCTTAACAATGTGATAGCAAGTGGAATTATTTAATATATAATAAATATAGTATATCATGACCATGTCAGGTTGATTCTAGGAATAGAAATTGATTTAACATTCAAATATCAAGTAATATAATTTACTATATTAACAAACAGAAAAGAAAAAGATCACTTAAATATACAGAAACATCACTTTAAAAAATACATTTGTTTGTTATAAAAACAATCACCAAAGTAGGAATCAAAGATAATAGCCTAAACCTGATAAATAACATCTACAAACACTATCACCACCACTACCAAGAACAACAACAACAACAACAAGAAAACTAAAATCAACATCTTACTTGTAAAGTAGTAAAAGACTATGTACATTCTTCCTAACATAAAGATGAAGCAAAAATATATGCTCTTACTTCTATTAATACTCAACACAGCACTGGACCTCTAGAAGTGACATGAGGCAACAAGAAGAAATAAGTCAACTGTACTTGAAAAGGCAAAAGGGCATTTATCTTTATTCACAGATGGCATCACCATCCATGTAGAAAATCCAATGAAATCTACAAAACAGAAACAAGAACTAAAAAGTAAGTTTGGCAAGTTTGCTTGACACAACATTAGTACAGAAAAATCAATTGTATTTATACACTAGTAACAATCATAAATTTACATTTTCAATAAGAAAAAGTATATTTTGTTAGTTTCAGGTGTACAACATAACGTAGTGATTAGACTTTTACACACTTTACGAAGTGATCAACACCACCACGTCTACTACCTATCTGACATCATACATAACTATCGCAATACCGTTGATTATATTCCCTATACTGTACATTACATCCCACAACTATATATATTTTTTAATTACAGTTGGCCTTCAATATTATTTTATATTAGTTTCAGAGATACAGCACAGTGGTTAGGCATTTATGTAATTTGTGAAATGACTCCCCAGATTAGTCTAGTACCCATCTTACACTATATGTACTTTTTACAAATTATGGAATTTCCCCTACTGTATTTCACAACTCTACTTTCTAACTTCCAATTGATACTTCCTAATCCCTTCCCCTTTCTCACCTATTCCCCAAACCTCCTCCATCCTAGAAACCATGTTTGCTCTCTGTATCTATGAGTCTATTTCTGTTTTGTTTGTTCAATTATTCTGTTCTTTATATTTCACATATAAGTGAGATCATATGGTATTTATCTATCTCAGTTACTTATCTCACTTAACATAATACCCTCTAAGCCCATGCGTGTTTTGGCAAATGGTAAGATTTATTCTTTGTATGGTAGAGTAATACTCCATTGTACATATGTACCATAATTCCTTTATCCAATCATCTATTGACATTTTGGGTGTTTCCATATCTAGACTATTGTAAAAATTTTTGCACAGTAAGAAAGCCATCAAAAAATAATAATAATAAGACAGCCTACTAAATAAAAAAGTATTTGCCAATGATACATCTGGTAAGAGGTTAATATCCGATGTTTATAAAAACTCATACAACTCAACACCAAAAAATAAACAGTCCAGTTAAGAAAAATTAGCAGGGGGCATATGGATGGCCAATAGACATATGAAAAGATACTCGGCATCACTAATCATCAGAACAATGCAAATTAAAGCCACAGTGAAATATTACCTCACATCTGTTTGAATGTTCATCATCAATAAATTAACAAACAAGTGTTGGTGAGGATGTAGAGAAAAAGGGAACTCCTGGGCACTGTTGGTAGGATTGCAAATTAGTGCAACCCCTATGAAAACAGTATGAAGGTTCCTCACATGTTTTTTAAATAGAACTACCTTATGACCCAGCATATGGGTCATGGCAATTGCACTCTTGGATATTTGTCCAAATAAACCCAAAACACTAATTTAAAAATTATGTGCACCCATATGTTTAATGCACTGCTATTCACAATGAGAAGGGTTTTTTTTTAAGTTTAACACATGCCTACAATATAATTCAACCATTTCACTCTTAGTTTACTCACTAGAAATGGAAGTTATGTACATACAAAGCCTTGCACACAAATGCTTATAGTAATTTTATATGTTTGTTTACTAAGTTAACAACTGGAAACATCTCGTGTGTATTAAGACATGACTAGATAAACAGACTCGTACATCCATGCAGTGGAATACTGCTTAACACTAAAAATCAATAAGTTATTGGTCATGGATAACTAATTATGCTAAGTGATAGAAGGCAGTCAAAAAGATTACATATCAACAACACAATAATAAGCAACCCAATTTAAAGATGGGCAAAGAACTTGAAATGTTATTTATCTATAGAAGATGTACAAAAGGCAAATAAATACACAAAACTATGTCCAACATCATTAATTATTAGAAAAATAGAATAAAAATCACAATGATATATCATTTCATACCCATTAGGATTACTATTATCAAAACAACAGAATATAAGCATTGGGCAACATGTGGAGAAATTGAGCCTTTATGTTGCTTGTGAAAACATAAAATGATGCAGCCACTCTGAAAATCCATATAATATGTCCTTTGAAAAATAGAATTAACATATGATCTGAGAGTTCCACTTCTGGGTACATACCCACAAGTTGAAAGGAGGGAATAAAACATATATGTGTACACCAGTGTTCATGGAAACATTATTCACAATAACTGAAAGTTGGAAACAACCTATGTGACCATTAATAGATGAATGGATAAATGAAATATGATATCTAGATAGAATGAAATATTATTCAGCCTGAGAAAGCAATAGATTCTAATTCATGTTCAAACACAGATTAACCTTAATCAAGGCTTAGTAAAAAGCCTTGAAGGCCTTTTACTAAGTGAAATAGGCAAGATACAAAGGCACAAATGTGTGATGTACCTTATATGAGTTACTTAGAATAGTCAAATTCACAGGAACAGAGTGAAATATTGGTTGCCAGGGGTTGGGTCAGGGAAAGAAATGGGGGAGTTACTGTTTAACAAGTGCGGTTTTCAGTTTAGGATGATGAAAAAATTCTGGATATGGATGGTGGTGATGGGTGTATAGCAATGTGAATGTACTTGATGCCAGAGAACTACACATTTAAAGATAGTTAAAATGGAAGTCACATGTTATGTTTAATTTTCCACAAAAAAAAATACAAAAAAAATAGCACATATTATATGACTAAATTTACATAAATTTTAGAAATTGAAAACTAATCTGTTGTGACATGAAGCCCATCAGGGGTTGCTTGATGGTGGAAGGGAAGAACAAGAGACACAGGAGAGTACTTATAAGGATCAAGAAAGAACTTAGGGGTGAAGAATCTTTATTTTCTTGAATTTGGCAATGTTATAGGTGTACTTGTAAAGCAAAACTTATCAAATTGTATACTTTAAATAAGGAGTGTCAAACTCAATTAAAACCCGGGCCATTTGGTGCAACAGGCAAGATTCACGCGGGCCACATCACATTTACAAAGGTCGCGGGAACTGAGTCAGCGCATTTATACATGCCCACAGGCCCCCAGGAAAGGCACTGGGCCATGTGTATATCCGTCTTCAGTAGTTAAAGGGTTAACGAGGGAATTGTGTGTAAGGTATTGCCTCGATCTCCCCTAAGCACTATTTTCTTCAAAACAATTTTTTCTATTTTCATTTTATTTCAGAGCATCGTGGGCCACAAAAAATTACCTCAGGGGCCACATGTGGTCCGTGGGCCGCCAGTTTGACACCCCTGCTTTAAATAAGTGCAAATTATTGTATGTCAACTATTCCTCAATAAATCTTTAAAATAAATTTTAGATAAGAGGTTATGAGATTAAAAACAGTGAAAGACAGCATTGTTTAAAATATGTCAAGAAAATGCACTGACTTATAAACAATTAAAAGCTTAAAAACTTTTTAAAGAATATAATACTATGGTAAATCAACAAAAGTTTTGACATATAAATAATCATTTGTGTCTAATTAAAACCCCAACAGAATAAAAAGAAAAAGATTGCATTTGAAAGGAATAATGGTTAAGAAGTCTCTAAAACTTAGGGGGGGGTAAAAAATCAAGCCATACATTTTAAAAATGCTATAAACTCTAAGATGCATAAATAAATAAATAAATAAATAAATAAAATGTAGAAATAGCAGAACAACACTGGCAAAAACAAGACAAAAATTCTTTAAAAGCCACAAGAAAGAAACATATTACACTCAAAGGAGTAACAACAAAACTAAAATAAGAATTTCCAATTCAAATGATGGAAGCTAGAACAATAAAATATTTTATTAAAATTCTAAAGAAAAAGAGCTGCAAATATAAAAACAAGAACAGCAAAGTGTGTGTGTGTTTTCTGACATGAACATGGGTACACAAATGTGCTTATTTTGTGAGGATGCATTGAGCTGACCATTTGTGAGTGTGCATTTTACTGTCATTAAAATGCTAATTTAAAAAATAACCATATATTTCTGGCTCCACATCTTAGTCTTCCCCTTCAAAGATTGTTGCCTCAAAGTTCATAAGTAGACATGACCTAAATGCAGGAATAATATTGATGATTAACAAATGTTAATTATTGGCTTTCTTTCACAGTCCGCTTTATTTAGGGTTGGTGGCAAAATTGAAATTACATATAGGATACAGTTCCTGTCCTTCTGGGTCTTAGGGTCTAGCTGGAAAAAATTTTGTAAAATAACAATAAATAGGAAGAGATACATGTCAAATAATGACACAGTGATCGACCATAAACAATTAGAGAAAGAATGTAATGATAAAACTATGATAATACTTATGTGGTGTATAATAAAAGAGGACTTTAAAGAGAAATAGGGAGTATGTTTTGAGAAATAGGGAGTATGTTTTGAAGGAGTATGTATTGCCTGGAAATATATATTTTTAAATTAGCTACCAGTGCCATATGCTCTTTGTAAAATATTCACATATACTAAAAAATATCTACTTGTTAAATACCACATTATTTCTGAGTCGCTAAAAATTCTTTAAAAAATGATTGTGTAAAAACTAATAACACATAACTGCTAAAGATTAAATATTAATATATTTTTGGTGAATATTAAGATAAAAGGAAATTGTCTTTTAAATAAAAAGTAAGCATCTAATTGCAATGGGGATTTTATTTTAATTAATTTCATATAAACTATTAAAACATAAATTGATGTTGTACTATTATATGGAGTAAGAACACATCAAAATCTTGGGTGACAAAAGTTTACGTTGATGAATGCCTATGCTAAGATGGGGATAGCCACATCAAGCTTATAATTGCAACAATTTTATAGTGCTCAATAATCAGAAATAGAGTGGTGAGGGAAATTTGGGCTTTGTATGTAATATATAAACATGAGATTTTTCAGGAATGGATGAGCCATTACAAGAACCTTAAAATTTATAAAGGTGCTTTCTGATGTCTTCTGAAAATTACTTACTCCAAGGAACAGCGCGATAGCCAGAACTTTGGTCCTCAAAGGGTTGAAAATTTACAGAAGTGAACATATATTTTATAGCTAATACTTTTATCCTTATAACTCATCCTAGGTACCATATTTTACAGTGTTTAAGGAGTTCTGAATCTCAAATCAAAAGTTTCTCTAGCAATTTATATCCAAGTCAATAGAGTTAATACCTATAATTATAATTTGAAAATAATTAACATTAAATGCATTCTAGTTCTCTAAAAATTAATAATGCTATATGTTTGCATGTATTCTTTGTCCAAAAACAAAATTTACTAGAGAGGTGAAGAATGTTTTCTCAATCCACCATTCTAGACAAAGTGTTGACAAAAAAATTAAGTGAGGAATTATTTCAAAGACACTTATAAATTTAAACTGATATGTGATTATAATTATGTAAATAGCATTAATAATAACCTCTGTATATTTTGTAATTTATAACATAATATCTCAGAGCGAGGAGGAATTTGAGAAATATCTTTGTTAAATGCCAATATTTTACAAATGGGGAGACTAACGCCCACATAGAGGATTCACTGGTCTTGGGCTTCACAGCCTCTTAGTGGCAGAGACAAGCTCAGAAACTAGACTCTCAATTTTCAACTAATGTGTTTTCTTTCTACCAAATCAAATATCTGATGTTGATAGTGGATTCTTTATAAATATTTTCTTTTAAAGATTTATTTTTATTGTTTTTGACAGAGAAAGAGAGATACAAAGACAGGGAGAAGGGAGAGGGCCCAGAACAGTCTCTACAGTTGCACAATGATTGGTTTTTTAAAATAGTTTCATTCCACAGGTGGGCTTGAGGATGCACAGGGCAGAAACTGGGCTAGGGTCTCACCCCAGTGAGAACTGAACTGGGGTCACTCCCCAGTTCAGCATATGGGTCTGCAAGGGCCAGGACTGGGATTCAATCCTCGGTCCCCGGGGCTGCAAAGTGAGAGCTTAACCCACTGAGCCATCCTGGCTTCTCCTCTTTATAAATATTTATATCCAAATGTAGCTCAGATTCTCATTCTTGAGCAGATGCCTCTAGGACAGTGGTCCCCAACTTTTTTGGCACCAGAAGCCACTTTTATGGAAGACAATTTTTCCACAATCAGGAAAAGGGATGACTTCAGGATAATTCAAGTGCATTACATTTATTGTGCACTTTATTTCTATCGATATTACATTGTAATATATAATAAAATAATTACACAACTCATTATAATGCAAAATCAGTGGAAGCCCTTAGCTTGTTTTCCTGCAACTACATTGTCCCACCTGAGGGGGATGGGAGACAGTGACACCTGAAGTGTGTTGCTTATAGCCAGTTTATTCCATAATCTCATTTTGGTTGTTGTGATTACAGAAAACCCAGCTTCATAAAGATGGGAGTTTGGAAATAGAAACAGACTTTTTGGTGGCAATCTCAGGATATGTGCCGTGACTTTTATCCAGAATGTAGAGATATCTGAAGTTGTCTCAAACATCCTTTTAAGGTCACTATCATTTGTGATCTCAAGCAGTTGATCCTCTTCTAGAATGGACAAAATCGATTTATCTGGTTTATACACAAATTGGTGACAGATTCATTTCTTTCCTGTTTGGGGTCATCTGTGGCTGGGAAGTAATACTCAAATTCTAGTGAAAGCTGAGAGAGGTGATCATGCCCCACTGGGAGAAAGAAGGCTCTGGCTCAGTCTCTTTCAAAATCTCTGCTAGTATTTGAAACATGTCAAAAATGAAGCCACTTTATCTGCATACTTGAACACAGTCTAAAGTGAGAGATTGAGTTCATTGAGCTGGTTGAATATGTCATACAAGTAAGCAAGTTTTGCAACCCATTCTGTGTCACTGAAAGGTGCTCCCAGTGGTGAATGTTTTCTAAAAGCAATTACTGGAATGGCTCTCATAACACAGAACTCTGCCCAGTGATACACTTTTAGAAAGCCATCTCACTTCTGTGTATAAGAGAAGACATGTGTGCTCTGCTCCATCTCTCACAGAGCTACATGAGCAGACAAGAGTTAAGGGCATGTACTTTCATGTAGTTGATCATTTTAATCACATCTTGCAAAACATTGTTAAGTTCAGGTGATATGTTTCTGGCTAGCCAGCATTTCTCTGTGAATGATGTAGTGCAGAGACACACCTTCATAAATGACCTCTTGACCTGAGTATTGAAACAAGAAAGTAGTCCAGTCATGGCAGCCAGTCCATGCATATGCCAACAAAAAATGGCCAGTTCAGTTTTCCTGGTATGTAATAATTCAGACTTGAACAGTTTTTCAGCTGTGGTGTTGGTTGGTAACTAAAGTGCACATAACATATCTTCATACACATCCTCCTGAAAACTATATCACACAAAAATGAACATTGTTGTCTTGTTCTCAATATTAGTAGACTCGTCAACCTGGATTGTGTACGATGGTGACTCATTAATGCTCTCTAACAATTGGGTCTCAATCTTCTGCTAGTTCATCAATTCATCTAATTATGGTGCTAGCCAAAAGGAGACATGTGCCACCTTTTAAACTGCAGCCTCTCCTAAAAATTCACGACAAATGTCCTTAACAGCAGGCAGGATCAACTCTTCACCAACAGTAAAGGGTTTCTTAGATTTAGCAATGTGGTTAGCCACTAAGAATGATGCTCTCAGTGCAGACACATTTGATGAAGTGGTGGCATTCTGTTTTTGTGTTCACATATTTTCTTCTGAAAAACTCAAAAGACTTGTCTTTCAATGCAGGATGCTTGGGTTCTAGGTGGTGAAGCAGTTTTTAAGTTTCTGTGGCTTTGTTGGCTAGTCAGTCACCATATATCATACAGAGTAGGCTTGGAGAATATAAATCAACTGTTGCAATTCACCCATAATTTAAGTAAAACTCCTGGTATTTTCTTTTAAATGCAGCTTCCTTTTTGTTGGCAGTCTTAGAGTCTTCTGCTGCCTCGTTATTGGGTCTTTATCCCTTTTCAAAGAAGCTCTCCAGTGATATTTGTTTTTTATTCATTTTGGCTAGGGTTAGCTTCCAAGCTTACCAAAACTGTGACTAAGACAAGTGTGCAGTGCAGAAAAGAATTGTGGACAAAAGTGATGAATGAGATAATGGGTGGGCCATGCAGATTAAAATACATGTTGTATTCTGACTTAAAGCCTGCTACTAGATGCAGCTTAATTGTCACTTGCCACTCACTGGTAGGGTTTCGATATGAGTTTGCAAGCAATTGATTTATTATGGTCTCTGTGCACTCAAACCTCTCTGCTAATGTTAATCTGTATCTGCAGTCACTCCCTAGTGCTAGCATCACCACCTCAGATTATTAGACATTCAATTCTCATAAGGACTGTGCAACCTAGATCCCTTGCATGCGCAGTTCACAATAGGGTTTACACTCCTATGAGAATCAAATGCTGATGCTAATCTGATGGAAGGCCGATCTTAAGCGAAAATGTGAGTGATGGGGAGTGGCTGTAAATACAGATGAAGCTTTGCTTACTTGCCTACCATTCTTTGCCTGCTGTGTAGCCTGGTTCTTAACTGGTACCAATCTGTAGCCCAGGAGTTGAGGACCCATGCTCTAGAACTTTTTCCCATGCTTTTCCTTGTTTTACTTTTTTACCCCAAAAACAAGGTGACTTGTTCACAAACTGAATGCAGAGAACTATGAACAGATCAAGAATTTTAAATATGGAGGGGAGAGGAAAAATAGCAGCATGAGAGGAGAATCCCGACACCTACATGGGAAGGGACTTATGAACAAAGGGGAATCCACAGGGGAAACCCTGAGAAGCAACATCAACTGAGAGAAGCACACAATGCAGAACAACACCCAAAGGTTAGAAGAAAAAGGGGAGAGTGGAAGAGAGAAGGGGAAGGAGCAGTTTGGGAACAGGGACTCGGAGCATGGCCCAGGGCTGGCAAAAACAAAGGGGGACTGGGGGACTATGGTCAAAGTGGAGCTAGATTGAGGGCAGGCTGGAAGCCAAGAACTAAGGAGCGTGGAAGCCCTACAAGACTGTGGACAATTTAACATCTGAACTCAAGGGACAGCACGTGGTGCCATAATCAGATCACTGAGCCTGAGGTGGAATGGGGACTGTGGAGCAGGGCAGCTGGACTTCCCAGGCAGGTGGGGAGAGAGCAGGGCCCCAACAAGCCACAGCTCAGCACTCCTGGTAATTGATTTACAGAGGGGACACAGCTGAGCTACTAGAGTTGACGGTTAGGGAGCACATTTTAAAGACAGGGCTCTTGAAGTGAAAACAGCAGCTTGAGCAGAGGACTGAGAGGGGCCCAGCCACGCCACCAGCTGCAGCCCAGTGGGCCTGTTCACTGGCTCACAGAAAGGCACAGCTGCTGCACAGAGACTGAAAGTGAAAGTAGCTCGAGCAGAGGAGCGGAGGATTAAGAGTGAACCAGCCACACCGCCGCCCATGCCACCACCCATGCTGCTCCCATGCCACCAGCAGCAGCTCAGCGGCCCGGTCACTGGCTCACAAAAGCAGCACACTTGGCTACATAGATGTGCTTAAAATGAAAGCAGCTGAGCAGAAGGGAGAAAGATCCAAGCTGCTGTGCCCCCCACCCACACTGACCTGCCATCCCCCTGCTGACAGAGAAATCTACTATTGTGTCTCAGGCCCGCCCTAGCCTCTACTCACATGCCCCCATCCCACTCCCACACCTTCACTATCCTGCATTCTAACAACTAAGCCAGCAACCTGTAGAGCACCCCAGGACACAGAAACTGACTGCTTCCCTCAACCCTCTCTCAAAAACTCCTCCCCGCACAACTGAGCCCAATACTGAAACCTGCTACACAATAGAGACATACCAGAGTACACTCAGACCATAGCCCACCTCACTCTCCCAAAGAGGGGGAGCATTGAGACTAAGACACTTGGAACAAATAAGGAAAAAAATAAATAAAGAGAAGCCCATCTTACAAGCAAACACCCAGAGGAAAAACATACTCAACTCATGCCTAAAGAAAAAAAAGAAAAAGAAAAAGCACATCAAATCCAATGCACACTTCAAAATCCAAAGCCCCTTCAGAAGATCATGGACATTCTTTAGAAAATGAGCTTGCACATTTGGAATCAAATCTAAGTGAAACAGAATTCAGGGCTGCAATACTCAAGACACTCAGAGGCTAACAAAATGCTGGCAAAGTACCCAGACACAGTTAAATGACCTCAACAAGAAATTTTCTGAGCAAAATGAGTACTTTACCAATAAAACTGAGAAGTTAGAGCATAACCAAAAGGAACTCCTCAAAATGAAAGGCATCATGAGAGAGCTGAAAAAAGAATTGACCAGCATAGGAAACAGGGCTGACAAGCTAGAGCAAGAGTCTCAAAACTTTTCAGCCTGTGGGAGGCATTAACTATCAAACAGCAGTTTGGGGGCCGACTACACACTCAAGGTCCAAATAAAAAAGAATCAAAACATAAATGTTGTTTTTAATTATTTATTTAATATTATTTTATTCAGACAAAAAGGTCTCCACGGGCCGGATGAGAGGGCCTCACAGGCCAGATGTGGCCTGCGGGTCATAATTTGGAAACTCTTGAGCTAGAAGAAAGAATGAGTTAAATCAAAGATAAAAACATGGAAATTTCATAAAGGGAAGAAAAAAGGGAAATGAGAATCAAGAGAAATGAAAGAGCCCTACAAGAACTCTCTCACTCCATCAAAAAGATGAATATTAGAATAATAGGGGTTCCAGAAGGAAGCAAGATGAAATCTTCTCAGAGTCTACTAAAACAAATAGTGGATGAAAATTTTCTTAACCTATGGAAAGAACTAGAACCCCACATTCAAGAGGAAAACAGGAGCCCTACTTTGTAGACCCTAGCAGATCTTCTCCAAGGCACATTGTTCTGAAGATGACAAAAACCAAAGACAAAGAAAGAATCCTCAAGGCTACCAGGGAAAAACAAAACATAACTTTCAAAGGAAAACCTATCAGGTTGTCACCAGACTTATCAGCAGAAACTCTGCAAGCCAGGAGGGAGTGGAGCCTAATCTTCAAAATATTAAAAGAGAGAAATTTCCAGCCAAGAATTAACTATCTAGCAAAATTAACCTTTAGATATGAAGGAGAAATTAAGGCCTTTACAGATATACAGAAGCTGAGGGAATTCTCCAGCTCAAAACCAGCACTTCAAGAAATACTGAAGGAGGCTATTCAGCCTGAATCAAGAAATCAAAATAAATGGAGAAATGTTGGGAAAACAAATAAATAAAAAGGAAGGAAGAAATGGATACAGGATATCGTTATATATCAATCATCACCAAAAATGTAAATAGACAGAATTCACCAATCAAGAGGCACAGGGTAGCAGACTAGATTAAAAAACAAAATCCAGGGGAAGCTGGGATGGCTCAGTGGGTTAAGTGCACATTTTGCAGTGCCGGGGACTGAGGATCAAATCCCGGCCCCGGCCTATGTGGACCCATGTGCTGAACTGGGGAGTTCCCCCAGTTCAGTTCTCTCTCTCTCTCACTCTCTCTCTCTCTCTCTCTCTCTCTCTCTCTCAAACAATTAAAAATAAATAAATAAATAAATACAAATTTAAAAAAAAAAAATCCAAACATATGCTGTCTACAAGAGACACACCACATCCACAAAGACAAACTCAGGGTAAAAGAATAAAAAGAAATACTCCAAGCAAATGGAAGTCAGAAAAAGCAGTAGTGGCCATACTGATGTCTAATGAAATAGACATCAGGATAAAAATAATAATAAGACATAAAGATGAACATTTTATTTTGATAAAAGGGACAACATATCAAGAAAACGTGATACTCATCAATATATATGCCCCCAATCAGGAAGCACCAAAATTTACAAAGCAATTACTAATAGATCTAATAGGAGAATTTGACAAAAATACACTTATACCAGGGGATCTAAACACCCTTTGACAACATTGGACAGATCATCCAAGCAGAAAATAAATAAGAAAATTGCAGCCTTAAATGATACATTGCAGAAAATGGACATAATTGACATTGATAAGATACCCATCCTGAGGATCGAAGATGGTGGCATGAGAGGAGAACGCCAATAACTGCCTGGGAAGGGCCTTGTGAACAGAGGGAAATCCACAGGGGAAACCCTGAGAAGAAACCTCAACTAAGACAACCACACAACGCAGAACAACACACAAAGTTTAGAGAAAAAAGGGGAGAGAGAGAGAGGGAAAGGGGAGCAGCGGTTTGGGGACAGAGACTCGGAGCATGGCCCGGGGCTGGCAAAAACAAAGGGGGACTGGGGGACTATGGTCAAAGTGGAGCTGGATCGAGGGCAGGCTGGAAGCCAAGACCTAGGGAGCGTGGAATCCCCACAAGACTGTGGACAATTTAACATCCAAACACAAGGGACAGCAAACAGTGCCCTAACCAGATCACAGAGCCTAAAGTTAAACACGGACTGAGGAGCAGGGCGGCTGCACTTCCCGGCAGGCGGGGTAAGAGCAGGACACCAGCCCACAACAGCTCAGCACCCCTGATTTATGGAGGAGATTGACTGTGAAGGAGCGCCTTCTGAGGACAGGGCTCTTGGAGTGAGAGCTGGGGCTTGAGTGGGCATAGCTGCATTAGACGTGCTTAGAGTGAATCCGGTGGTCTCAACAGAGCAGGGAGCATAGAGAAGCTATCGCCAGAGCTACAGCCGGTGCACATAGGGCTTTGGGCGCACTGCCAACTGGGCCGCTGTGGCACCGCTGCGTGCGCACACCGGGATTTTGGTGCCCCGCCCACCAGGCCACCGTGATACCACTGCTTGCTTGCCAGCACGCAATTGGGCTTTTGGTGCCCCGCTCACCAGGCCACTGCGGCACTGCTGCCTGCTCACGAGTGTGCAACTGGGCGTTTGGCGTCCCGCCCACCGGGCCTCTGGGGCGATGCAGCCCGCACACGCAACTTGGCTGACGACCGGGTCGCAGCGGTGTCATTGCCGGCACACGGGACTGGGCGGCCGACCAAGACCTCTGCCAAGCCCCAGCCCATCCAAGTGCTGCCCTGTGGGCATGGCTTACAGGTAGGATTGAAGGAGGGGCAGCCAGGCAGAGAAAAGAAAGACCAGAGCTCCTGCGCCCCACCCGCACTGAACCACCAGCCCCCCTACTGAAAGAGGAATCTTCTATTGTGTCTCAGGCCCACCCTAGCTCCTACTCACATGCCCCCACCCCTGGCCACACCTTTACTACCCTGCTATCTAACAGCTAAGACAGCAACCTGAATTGCCCCAGGACACAGAACCTGTCGGCTTTCCCCAATCCTCTCCCAAAATCTCCTTCTACCACAACTGAGCCCACAAGAAAAAATAAAAAGAAGCCCATCTGATAGGCAAACGCCCAGAGGGAAAACAGACTCATGCGTAAAGCAAAAAGAACCACATCAAACACAATGCACACCTCAGAATCCAAAGCCCCTCCAGAAGATCAGGGGCAGTCTTTAGTAAAGGACCTTGCACACTTGGAATCAAATCTAAGTGAAACAGAATTCAGGGCGGCATTAATCAAGACACTCAGAGAGCTCACTCAATGCTGGCAAAGTACCCAGACACAGTTAAATGACCTCAACAAGAAATTTTCTGAGTGAAACTATATGGAAAACTAATGTCAATTATGGAGACGGCTCTGGGCCCTCCCCCTTCTCTCTGTCTCTCTCATTCTCTGTTTCTCTCTGTCAAAAATCAATAAAATATATCTTTAAAAAAAAAAGAAAGAAATTTTCTGAGCAAAATGAGTACTTTACCAACAAAATTGAGAAGCTAGAGCAGAACCAAAAGGAGCTACTTGAAATGAAAGGCATCATGGGAGAGCTGAAAAAAGAGCTGACCAGCATAGGAAACAGGGCTGACCAGCTGGAGGAAAGGATGAGTGAAATTGAAGATAGAAACATGGATACGTCACAGAGGGAAAAAGAAAGGGGGAAAAAATCAAGAGAAATAAAAGAGCCCTACAAGAACTTTCTGACTCCATCAGAAAGAACAATATTAGAATAATATGGGGTACCAGAAGGAAGCGAGATGAAATCTTCTCAGAGTCTACTAAAACAAATAATGGATGAAAATTTCCCTAACATGTGGAAGGAATTACAGCCCCAAATCCAAGAGGAAAGCAGAAGCCCTAACTACCTAGACCATAGCAGATCTTCTCCAAGGTACATTGTTCTGAAGATGACAAAAATCAATGACAAAGAAAAAATTCTCAAGGCTGCCAGGGAAAAACAAAATATAACTTTCAAAGGAAAACCTATCAGGCTGTCACCAGATTTATCAGCACAAAATCTGCAAGCCAGGAGGGAGTGGAGCCCAATCTTCAAA
Source organism: Craseonycteris thonglongyai (assembly GCA_004027555.1). Lineage (NCBI taxonomy): Eukaryota > Metazoa > Chordata > Mammalia > Chiroptera > Craseonycteridae > Craseonycteris > Craseonycteris thonglongyai. The sequence continues at coordinate 18,246 of PVKE010030584.1, forward strand.
ATATTAAAAGAGAGAAATTTCCAGCCAAGAATTAACTATCCAGCAAAACTAACCTTTAGATATGAAGGCGGAATCAAGGCCTTTAGAGATATACAGAAGCTGAGGGAATTCTCCAGCTCAAAACCGGCACTCCAAGAAATACTAAAGGAGGCTATCTGACCTGAATTAAGAAATCAAAATAAATGGAGAAAAGTTGGGACAAAAAAAAAAAAAAGGAAAGAAGAAATGGATATGGGATATGCTCATATATCAATCATCACCCTGAATGTAAATGGACTGAATTCACCAATAAAGAGGCACAGGGTAGCAAACTGGATTAAAAAACAAAATCCAACCAGATGCTGCCTACAAGAGACACACCTCAGCCACAGGGACAAACATAGACTCAGGGTAAAAGGATGGAAAACAATACTCTAGGCAAATGGCAGTCAGAGAAAAGCTGGAGTGGCCATACTGATTTCTGATGAAAAAGACATCAGAATAAAAAAAATAATAAGACATAAAGATGGACATTACATCTTGATAAAAGGGACAATACAACAAGAAAACATCAAACTCATCAATATATATGCTCTATATCAGGAAGCACCAAAATTTATAAAGCAACTACTAACAGATCTAAAAGGAGAATTTGACAAAAATACAATTATAGTAGGGAAATCTAAACACCCCCCTGACAACATTGGACAGATCATCCAAGCAGAAACTAAATAAGGAGATTGCAGCTTTAAATGATACATTGCAGGAAATGGACATAATTGACATTTACAGGTCATTCCATCCTACAACAAAGGTCCATACATTTTACTCTAGTGCACATGGAACATTTTCAAGGATAGACCATATCCTGGGACTTAAATCCAACCTCACCAAATTTAAGGGCATCCAAATCATACCAAGTGTATTCTCAGACCACAAAGCATTGAAACTTGAGATCAATTGCAAAAGATCAAGTGCAGAGAGAACCACATATACGTGCATACTGAAGAACATGCTATTAAAAAGTAGCTGGATCAAAGAGAAAATTGAACAAGAGATCACAAAATTTGTAGAAACGAATGACAATGAAAACATGACGTACAAGAATTTATGGGACACAGCAAAAGCAGTATTAAGAGGGAAATTTATATCATTACAGGCCTATCTCAAGAAACAAGAAAAACTACAAGTAAACACCCTCACATCTCATCTTATAGAGCTAGAAAAAGAAGAACAGAGGTCCCCCAAAGCCAGCAGAAGAAAAGAATTAATAAAAATCAAAGCAGAACTTAATGAAATTCA
>PVKE010030585.1:0-19525 GCA_004027555.1 Craseonycteris thonglongyai
CAAGCTATTGAGTGTGTCCATAGGTCTCTGTGTCTTTGTTACTTTCAGTTTTATATTCCACATATATGTGAGGTCATATGTTTCCTGATTCTTTCAGTCTGACTTATTTTGCTTACTAAGGTGGTCTCTAGGTCCATCCATGTTCCAGGTTGTCACAAATGACTGTATTTCGTCTTTTCTTATAACTGAGTAGTATTCCATTGTGTAAGTGTACCACAACTTCTTTATCCAGTCATCTATCGAATGGCAATTTGGTTGTTTCCATGTTCTGGTTACTGTGACTAGTGCTGTGGTGAACATGTGGGTACAAACATCTTTAAAGATTAAGGTTTTCAGGTTTTTTGGGTAGATGCCCAGTAGAGGGATGGCTGGGTCATATGGTAATTCCATTCCTAATATTTTGAGGAATCTCCATACAGCCTTCCATAGTGGTTGTACCAGTTTACATTCCCACCAACGGTGTATGAGGGTTCCTTTTTCTCCACAACCTCTCCAGCACTTGTTATCCCTTGTCTTGTAGATTATAGTCATTCTAACAGGTGTAAGATGGTAGCTCATTGTGGTTTTTATTTGCATCTCCCTAATTGCTAGTGAAGTGCAGCATTTTTTCATATATCTGTTGGCCATATGTATGTCTTCATGAGAGAAGTGTCTGTTAAGACCATCTGCCCATTTTTTAATTGGATTGCTTGTTTTTTTCTTGTTGAGTTGTACAAGTTCTTTGTATATTTTTGATATTAGCCCCTTATCAGAGGCATTGTTTGCAAATATTTTTTCCCAGTTGGTTGGTTGTCTCTGCTTTGTTGATGGTTTCCTTTGCAGTGCAAAAGCTTTTTAGCTTGATAAGGTCCCATTCATTTATTTGTGCTTTTACTTCCCTTGCCATTGAGGTCAGATTCATAAAGTCCTCCCTGAACCCCAGGTATATAAGTTTAGTGCCAATGTTTTCTTCTATGCAATTTATTGTTCCCTTTCTTATTTGGAGATCTTTAATCCATTTTGAGTTAATTTTGGTATATGGGGAGATAGCAGTTCTCATTCAGCCTTTTGCATGTGGTTTTTCAATTTACCCAGCACCATTTACTGAAGAGGCTTTCTTTTCCCTGCTGTATAATTTTCACTTCTTTATCAAAAATAATCTGTTCGTATATTTGTGGGTATATTTCTGGGTTTTCAATTCTGTTTCATTGGTGTGTGAATCTGTTTTTCTGCCAATACCAAGCTGTTTTTATTACTGAGGCTTTGTAGTACAGATAAAAGTCAGGCAGTGAGATGCCCCCCAGCTTTATGCTTTTTTCTTAGGATAGCTTTTGCGATTCGTGGTCTTTTGTGGTTCCATACAAATTTGATGATTTAAAAAAAAATCTATTTCTTGAAAGAATGACTGTGGGATTTGGATAAGAATGGCATTGAATCTGTATATTGATTTGGGGGAGTATGGCCATTTTAACTATGTTGATTCTTCCAATCCATGAACATGGAAAGTCTTTCCATTTTTTTGTGTCTTCTTTAATTTCTTTTAACAGTGTCTTATAGTTTTCAGTGTATAAGTCCTTCACGTTCTTTGTTAGATTTATTCCTAGGTATTTCATTTTTTTGTTTGCAATGGCAAAGGGAATGGATCTTCTCATATCTGTTTCCGAAGTTTCACTCTTGGCATATAAAAATGCAGTTGCTTTTGGGACATTGATTTTGTATCCTGCGACTTTACTGTATTTGTCTATTATTGGTAATAGATTTCTGATAGTCTTTAGAGTTTTCTATATACAGGATCATGTCATCTGCAAAGAGTGACAGTTTAACTTCTTCTATCCCAATTCTAATACCTTCTATTCTTTTCTCTTGTCTGATTGCTCTGGCTAGAACTTCTAGAACTGTGATGAATAGCAGTGGTGACAGGGGGCATTCCTGTCTTGTTCCTCATTTTAGGGAAATAGGCTTCAGCTTTTCCCCTTTCCATATGATATTAGCTGAGGGTTTATCATATATGGCCTTTATTATGTTGAGGTACTTTCCTTCAATTCCCATTTTATTCAGTGTTTTTATCATAAATGGGTGTTGTATCTTGTCGAATGCTTTTTCTGCATCAGTTGAGATAATCATGTGGTTTTAATCCTTTGTTTAGTTTATGCTGTGGATTACAATGATTGATTTGCATATGTTGAACCATCCTTGTGCCCCTGGGGTGAATCCCACTTGGTCATGGTGAATAATCTTTTTAATGCATTGTTGTATTCTGTTAGCTAGAATTTTATTTAAGGTTTTGGCATCAGTGTTCGTCAGGGAGATTGGCCTATAGTTTTGCTTTTTGGTATTGTCTTTCCCAGGTTTTGGTATTAGGGAGATACTAGCTTCGTTGAAAGAGTTGGGTAGTATTGCCTCCTCTTGAATCTGGAGTAGTTTGAGAAGGATGGGCGTTAGTTCTTCTTTGAATGACTGGTAGAACTCATTGGTAAAACCATTTGGTCCAGGCCTTTTGCCTTTGGGCAGGTTTTGGATAGTTGTTTCAAGTTCTGTGTGGTTGATTGGTCTATTTAGGTTATCCAAATCCTCTTGTTTCAGTTTAGGTAAACTACTTGTTTCTAGAAATTTGTCCATTTTCTCTAGATTGTCAAATGTGGTTTCATAGAGTTCTTTATAATAATCTCTTATGATTGTTTGTATTTCTGCATTATCAGTAGTGTTCTCTCCCCTATCGTCCCGTATTCTGGAAATATGAGATTTTTCTCTTTGCCGTTTGGTGAGCGTAGCCAGTGGCTTGTCAGTTTTATTGATTTTTTCAAAGAACCAGCTCTTTGTGTCATTAATTTTATCTGTTGTTCTTCTGTTCTGAATTTCATTAAGTTTTGCTTTAATTTTTATTAATTCTTTTCTTCTGCTGGCTTTGGGGGACCTCTGTTCTTCTTTATCTAGTTTTATAAGATGAGATGTGAGGGTGTTTACATGTAGTTTTTCTTGTTTCTTGAGATAGGCCTGTAATGATATAAATTTCCCTCTTAATACTGCTTTCGCTGTGTCCCATAAATTTTGTAACATCAGTTTTCATTGTCATTCATTTCTACAATATTTTTTATCTCGTTTTATGTTCTCTTAGATCCAGTCCATTTTTAATAGCAGGGTTTTCAGTCTGCATGTATATGTGGTTCTCTTTTCAATTTATCTTTTGCAATTAATCTGTAGTTTCAATGCTTTGTGGTCTGAGAATACACTTGGTGTGATTTGAATGTTATTAAATTTGGTGAAGTTGGATTTAAGTCACAGGATATCGTCTATCTTTGAAAATGTTCCATGTGCACTAGAGTAAAGTGTATAGCCTTGTGTTGCAGGATGGAATGATCTGTATATGTGAATTATGTCCATTTCCTGTAATGTATTATTTAAAGCTGCAATTTTCTTATTTATTTTCTGCTTGGATGATCTGTCCAGTGTTGTCAGGGGGTTGTTTAGATCCCCTAGTATAATTGTATTTTTGTCAAATTCTCCTATTAGATCTGTTAGTAGTTGCTTTATAAATTTTGGTGCTTCCTGATTAGGGGCATATATATTGATGAATGTCATGTGTTCTTGATGTATTGTCCCTTATATCAAAATGAAATGACTGTCTTTATGTCTTATTATTTTTTTATCCTGATGTCTGTTTCATCCAAAATCAGTATGGCCACTCCTGCTTTTCTCTGACTGCCATTTGCCTGGAGTGTTGTTTTCCATCCTTTTACCTGAGTCTATGTTTGCCTTTATGGCTGAGGTGTGTCTCTTGCAGGCAGCATATGGTTGGATTTTGTTTTTTAATACAGTCTGCTACGCTGTGCCTCTTTATTGGTGAATTCAGGCCATTTACATTCAGGGTGTTGATTGATATATGAGGATATACTGTATTCATTTCTTCCTTCCTCTTTATTTTTTTGTTGTCTTAACTTTTCTCCATTTATTTTGTTTTCTTCATTCAGCCTGAATAGCCTCCTTCAGTATATTTTTGGAGTGCTGGTTTTGAGCTGGATAATTCTCTCAGCTTCTGTATATCTGAAAAGGCCTTAATTCCTCCTTCAATACTAAAGGTTAATTTTGCTGGATAGTTAATTCTTGGCTGAAAATTTCTCTCTTTTAATATTTTGTAAATTGGGCTTCACTCCTTCCTGTCTTGCAGAGTTTCTGCTGAGAAGTTTGGTGACAGCCTGATAGGTTTTCTTTTGAAAATTATTATTATGTTTTTCTGGCAACCTTGATGATTCTTTCTTTGTCTTTGATTTTTGTCATCTTTAGAACAATGTGCCTTGGAGAAGATCTACCAGGGTCTAGGTTGCTAGGGCTCCTGTTTTCCTCTTGCATTTGGAGTTCTAGTTCTTTCCATAGGTTAGGAAAATTCTCATTCACTTTTAGTTTTAGTAGACTCTGAGAAGATTTCATCTCACTTCCTTCTGATACCCCTATTATTCTAATATTGTTCTTTCTGTTGGAGTCAGAGAGTTCTTGTAGGGCTCATTCATTTCTCTTGATTCTCATTTCTTTTTCTTCTTTCCTCTGTGAAATTTCCATGTTTGTATCTTCAATTTTGCTAATTCTTTCTTCTAGTGGGTCAGCCCTGTTTTCTATGCTTGTCAGTTGTTTTTTTCAGTTCTCCAATGATGCCTTTCATTTTAAGGAGTGCCTTTTGGTTCTGCTCTAACTTCTTAATTTTATTGGTAAAGTACTCATTTTGCTCCGAGAATTTCTTGTTGAGGTCATTTAACTGTGTCTGGGTACTTTGCCAGCATTTACTGAGTTCTCTGAATATCTTGAGTATTGCAGCTCTGAATTTTGTTTCACTTCGATTTTATTCCAATTGCGCAACTTCCTTTTCTAAAGAATGCCCCTGATCTTCTGGAGGGGCTTTGGATTCTGAGGTGTGCATTGTGTTAGATGTGGTTTTTTTTTTTTTTTTGCTTTATGCATGAATATGTTTTCCCTCTGGGGGTTTGCTTATCAGATGGGCTTCTCTTTATTTTTTCTTATGGGCACATTTGTGGGAGGAGGAGATTTGGGGAGAGGGTTGGGGGAAGCAGTCAGTTTCTGTTTCTTGGGGTTGCTCTTCAGGTTGCTGTCTTAGCTGTTAGAACCAGGGTAGTGAAGGTGTTAGTGGGGGGTGGGGGGTGGGAGCATGTTAGTAGGAGCTAGGGCAGGCCTGAGACACAATAGCAGATTCATCTTTCAGTAGCGGCACTGCTGGTTCAGTGTGGCCGGGGGCATAGTAGCTCCGGTCTTTCTCCCCTTGGATTGGCTGCTTTTACTTTAATTGCACCTGTGAGCATGGCCTGCTGTGGGGTGGCACAGTGGTGGTGTCTGCAGGGGCTTGACAGCGGCCGGGTTGCCTGTGCAGGTGGGGGCGCAGCTGCGGCTTGGTCAGTGGTGTGGCGGGGTGTGGCTGAGGTTGCAGTTCAGCTGGTGGGCAACAGCTTGGCCAGCATCTCCGCTGGGTCCTAAAGACCTTCGTTTTAAGTTCGTCTAATGCAGCTGAGTGTGCTGCCTCTGTAGGGCTAGGGACCGGGCCCCCAGGCTGTGACTCGCAGCTCCGCTGGTTCCCTCAGTCCCCCACTCGATCCACTGCCCTCACTCTAAGAGCTCTGTCTTCAAAAGGTGCTCCCTGACAATGAACTCTAGGAGCTTATCTGTGTCTCCTCTGTAAATCAGGGGTGCCAAGCTATTGTGGGTTGATGCCCTGCTCTCTCCCCACCTGCCAGGAAGTGCAGCCACCCTGCTCCACAGTCCCTGTTTTATCTCAGGCTCCGTGATCTGATTATGGCACTGGGTGCTGCCCCTTGAGTTTGGATGTTAAATTGTCTACAGTCTTGTGGGGCTTCCACGCTCCCTAGGTCTCGGCTTCCAGCCCGCCCTCGATCCAGCTCCACTTTAACCAGAGTCCCCCAGTCCTCCTTTGTTTTTGCCAGCCCTGGGCCGCGCTTTTTGTTCCTGTTTCTGAACTGCTCCTTCCCCTTCCCTCCCCTCTCTCCCATTTTTCCTCTAACCTTTGGGTGTTGTTCTGCATTGTGTGGTTCTCTCAGTTGAGGGTGCCTCTCAGGGTTTCCCTTGTGGACTCCCCTCTGTTCATAAGTCCCTTCTCAGGTAGGTATCAGGGTTCTCCTCTCATGCCTTCCGTCTTTCTCCTTCTTCTTAATTTTTATGTAGGACCAAATATTTTTTCTGCTAGGATTAGTGCTGTTCAATATTAATAATTTATTCTTAGGTTTAGAAATATGTTTTTCAAAGTATTATGTTGCTATTGTGTATTTTCTTCCCAAATCACCCAAGATAGGCCGTTTTTTATGATACCTTGAAATTCTGGTCATGTGGGAAGAGTATGACACATCTGACCCTTAACAGGTAAAGCAAAAGGAATAAAAGGATGTGAAGATGTCTTGTCGAAATGAACATTCCAAACTAGTAAACTTTATTTACACATTTAGTTTTATTTTTAAATTGCATTTAACATACAATATATATTGGTTTCAGGTGTAAAGCATAGTTATGAGACATTTATGTAACTTATAAAATCCTCATTCTAATACACCTGGTTCCCATCTTACACCATATGTGGTTATTACAATGTTATTGACTGTATGCCCTATGTTGCACTTTACATTCCTATGACTATTTTGTTACTATGAATTTGTACTTCTTGATTTCCTTCCCATTTTTACACACCCCTCCCAAACCTACACCCATCACCCCCAAAAATCTTATACCCGTGTGACACCACCCATAGTTATTGCAACATTATTGACTATATTGCCATGTTATATTCTATATCCCCATAACTATTATCTTGTGACCACCAAACTAAACTTCACAATCTCTTTCCTTTATTCCACCCCTTCCACACCCTATTTCCATCTGTTAACAAACCAGATGTTTTCTCTATCTGTGAATCTGCTCCTGTTTTGCTTGTTTATTTTCTTCTTTGGATTTCACCTAAAAGCAAAATCAACTTGCATTTGTCTTTCTCTTTTTGACAATCCACTCAGTGCAATACTTTTTGTCTTTTTTTTTCAAAGATTTATTTTTATTGTTTTTGACAGACAGAGAGATACAGAGACAGAGACAGAGAGAAGGGGGAGGGCCCAGAACAGTCTCCATAGTTGCACATAATTTGTTTTTCCACATAGTTTCATTCCACAGGTGGGAGTGGGGCTTCACAGGGCAGGAACTGGGCCGGGGTCTTCACCGCGGTGAGAACTGAACTGGGGTCACTCCCCAGTTCAGCATATGGGTCTGCATGGGCCGGGGCCGGGATTTGATCCTCAGTCCCCAGGGCTGCAAAGTGAGCACTTAACCCACTGAACCATCCTGGCTTCCCCACTTTTTGTCTTTTTATTGGAGCTTTTAATACATTCAAATTAAAGGTAATTGTTCATATGTAGCTACTGCCATTTTATTATTCATAATTTTGCGCCCCCCACCCCATATTGAAGTATACCCTCTAACATTCCTTGTAATACTGGTTTGATGTTGCTGAACTCCCTTGGCTTCTTTTCTGGAAAGCTCTTAATTTATCCTTTGATTTTGAATGATGGCCTTACTGCATAGAGTAATCTTAATCATAGGTCCTTGCTTTTTATCATGTTGAATATTTTCTGCTAATCCCTTCTTGCCTGCCAAATTTCTGTTGAGAAATCAGCTGACAGTCTTAGGGGAACTCTCTTATAAGTCTCTAGTCACTTTTCTCTTGTTGCGTTTTGGATTCTCTCTTTGTCTTTAGCCTTGGCCGTTTTAATTATAATGTGTCTTGGTGTGAGTCTATTTGGGTTTTTTCCTTGTTTGGGATTGTGTACTTCATGGGCTTGTATATCTGTTTCCTTTGTCAGGTTGGGAAGCTTTCAGTAATGATTTCTTCAAGTAGGTTCTCAATTCCTTGCTTTCTATCTTCTCCTTCTGGTACTCCTATGATGTGAATGTTGTAAAACTTGATGTTGTACCAGAGGCCCCTTATACTATCCTCATTTTTTTGGATTCTTTTTTCTGTTATGACTTCTGCTGTCTTGTCTTCTTATTCCCTTATTTGATCCTCTGCTCCTTCCAGTCTGCTGGTGATTCCTTCTATTGCATTTAGAATTTTGGTTATTGTATTCTTTGTTTTTGACTGGTTCTTTTTCTTTTATTATGGTTTTCATGTTCTTCTTTATGCTTGCCATCTCTCTGTTGAAATTTTCACTTAGTTCTTTTAGCATCCTTCTAACCGTCATTTTGAGCTCTGTGTCTGATAGGTTGCTTGCCCTCATCTGGAATTTTTTGTTCTCTTATTTGAGACATATTTCTATGTTTTCTCATATTGGATGCCTGTTTGTGCTAGTCTCTTTGTATTAGGTAGGTCAGCTACATCTCCTAGTGTTGCTGGATAGTCTTATTTTCTCATTTAAGTAGCTGCCCTATGGGGCCCTAGCACACTCTCCCTGTTCACCTGGCTAGTCTCCTGTAGACTCTGGTTTGGTGCCAGTGCTGTGCCTGGCAAAAGTCTCCAAAAAAAAGAAAGAAAAAAGAAAAGAGCACACCAATACCAGTCTACCCACTTAGGGCCTGTGGGCTTAGTTTTTCAAGTAAGATTGCAATGCGGGTGGGGCTGGCTGTTCACTGGAGAAAGTGCCTCTGCTATGGGCAGAGTTGGGTGGGGGCGGGTCAGCAAGATGGAATGAGTGGAACTCATCAGACCAATCAGATTTGCATTTGGTCTTATGGGGCAGGAGCAACACAGGAAAGATGGTATCCAACAGCCAGCTGCATGGGAGCAGGGCCCACCCTGGGAAAATGGTGACTGTACTATGGTCCTTGCCCCAAAGCCACACACCTCAGTCTTCTCCTCATATGCCTCCAATGCCCCTGAATCACCATTCCTCTGCTGGAGCCCAGGGCAAGTACCCAGGGGTGACTGCGCCTGCACCAGCACTGTAAGAGGACTTCTGTGTTTCCTGCAGCCTTCCATCCCATCCACCAGACAGTTGGAATCCCCACTGCTTTTCACAGTGAGATGTTGTGGGGCTCCTCTTCCCAGCACCAGTTCTTCGGGCTGGGGAGCCTAGTGTGGGGCTGGGGTCTCTTGCTTCTCTGGGGGGAACCTTTGCAGCTGAGAGACCCCTCCTGATTCTGTATCTCACTGAAGTTTTGGTTCCATTTGCATCTGCACCCCTCCTAACAGTCTTGATGTGTCCTCCTCTTCTTTTGTCTTTAGTTATAAAACAAACTTCAGATGGTTCTCTAAGTTGGTCATTTAATAATTTAGTTGTAATTTATTTTTTAAAGTTTTTTTTTTACTGTTTTTGATAGAGACAGAGAGACAGAGAGGAGGGAGAGGGCCCAGAGCAGTCTCCACAGCTGTTATCATCGGTTTTTGTTTCTATGTTACTTTCAGTTTTATATTCCACCTATAAATGAGGTCATATGTTTCTTGATTCTTTCATTCTGACTTATTACTCTAATAAGTTGTTTTCAAGGTCCATCCATGTTGTCACAAATTGCTGTATTTCATCTTTTCTTATTGCTGAGAAGTATTCCACTGTATAAATATACCACAACTTTGTTATCCAGTCAATTATGTCCAATTGCTATAATACATCATTTAAATCTGATATTTTCTTATTTATTTTCTGTTTGAATGATCTGTCTATGGCTGTCAATGGGATGTTTAAGTCCACTACTACAATTGTGTTTTTGTCAGTTTCTCCTTTTAGATCTGTTAGTAGATGCTTTGTAAATGTTGGTGCTCCTTGGTTGAGGGGCATATATGTTAATAAGGTAATATTTTCTTGTTGTATTGTCCCCTTTATCATTATGAAATGTCCATCTTTGTCTCTTATTATCTTTTTGATCCTGAAGTCTGCTTCATCAGATATAAGTATGGCTTCACCTGCTTTTTTCTGGGTGCTATTTGCTTGGGGTATTTTTTTTCACCATTTCACTTTGAGTCTGTGTTTGTCCTTGTGGCTGAGGTGTGTCTCTTGTAGACAACATGAATTTGGTTTTTGTTCTTTAATACAGTTTGCTACTCTATGTCTTTTTGTTGGTGAGTTCAGCCCATTTACATTTAAGGTGGTGATTGATATAAGAGGATTTCCTATAGCCATTTTATCTTTTGTTTTTTGGTAGCTCTTTTTTAATTGGGTTTTTGCTTTTTTCTTCCCATTGATTATTTTAGTTTGATGGTGTTTATGACTGTTTTTTTTCTGTATTCTCTTCTTTTATTGGTATGTGTCTCAGTTCTAAGTTCTTTTTCAGTGGTTGTTATCATGAACTTTATATAAAAGAAATTTTTATATATGCAGTGGTTTCTTTTCTTAAGGATGATTCTTACCTCCATTTTGTTTAAACCTTTACTTTCTCACCTTTTATGGTTTTGTTGTTCCAGTTTATTTCTATTTGATTTTACTTTTTGTTTTAGGTCCAATCGCCTCCTTCAGTATTTCTTTAAATGCTGACCTTGTGCTGGAGAATTCCTTCAGTTTCTGTAGGTCTGAAAAGGTCTTTATTTCTTCTTTATATCTAAAGGATAACTTTGTTGGGTATAGGATTCTAGGCTGGTAATTTTTCTCCTGTAACATTTTAAATGCTTTTTTCCATTCCCTTCTGACTTGTAGAGTTTCTGTTGAGAAATCTAATGATAGTCTGATGGGCTTTTTTTTTTTTTTTATAGGTTATGGTGGGTTTATTTTTGTTTGTTTGTTTTTGTTTTTGTTTTTTTTTCTGGCTGCCTTGAGGATTCTTTCTTTGTCTTTGACCTTTGATATCTTTAGTATAACGTGCCTTGGAGAGGGTCTGCTAGGATTCAAGTAGCTAGGGGTTCTGTTTCTTTCTTGGGGTTGAGGTTCCAGTTCTTGCCATAGATTTGGGAAGTTGTCATCTGCTATTTGTCTAAGTAAATTCTCTGTGCCCATCTTGCTCTTTGCTATCTCCAGAATACCTATTAGTCTTATATTAGTCTTTCTAATGAGTTAGATAGTTCTTATAGGTATCTTTCATTTCTTTTAACTTGTAGGTCTCTCTCTTCTTCCTTCTGTGACATTTCCAAAGTTTTGTCTTCAGTTTCACTAATTTCCTCCATCTGGTCAGCTCTGCTTCCTATACTAGCTATTTCATTTTTCATGTCTTTTATTGTGTTGTTTAGCTCCAGAATTTCTATATGCTTCTCTTTTTATATATTCAATTTCCTTTCTGAGATCACTTAGGCCTTTCTATATACTCTGCCAGTTTTCTTTGAGCTCTTTGAGTGTTTTCAAAATTGCAGCCTTTAATTCTCTGTCATTTATCCTATGTTTTTCCATATCTTCAAGTTCCTTTTCTGGGGATTTTTCTCTTACTTTCTGAGCACCTTTGTTCACAAGGTTATTCATCGCTGTTGGTGCATTTGTTTTCTGGACATGAGGGCTTTACTCCAGTAGCTGTGAAGAAATCTTTTATTTTTCTTCCTAGCTGGTGTTGCTGCAGTGTCTTATAATATTTTATCTTGGTTTTTTGGTTTTCTCACAGTGGGAGATTTCCTAGAAGGTGAGCTTCGCTATGACTTAGTCACCCTGGCCTCTGTTTGCCTCCTCTTTGGGAAGGTATGGTGGACAATGGTATTCTATGCCTTCAAAATTCCACTTCAGTCAGAAGCTGCCATACCTAGATCCCTCTGCTGGCTTCAGCGGGAGGAGTCGGGGCTGCATTTGTTGGGAAAGGTGCAGGTCTGTTTGTGTCACAGGGTAATGGCAGCTTCCTGGCAGCAGCTCACTGAAGGCAGGCTCTGGGTGAGGCCGGCAGGGCAAACCCTGGGAAAGAACAAGGGAAAGCAGCTTGGCTCTGTATCCAAGGCCATGCGTGCTCCAGTTGGGGCCCCACACCATTGAGACCCATTCTGTGCTTTGGTTGTCAGCACACTACCACTGCTGGCACTACAGCTACTGTAATGCCCACCTCCAGCTCCAGTTGCCCTTCTTACACTCAGCGGGCCCCCAGCTTCAGCAGCCGAACCCATACACTGGCAGCCGGATCCTCACTCCAGTCACCCGCGCGGATCTCTGGCTGCTGCTGGTGCCTTACTCCAACCTTTTACACCATGCTATGGCCGCCCTTGCCATGCCACGGGTGCTCCCCCCACACTCCTGCCATGGCATCTCTCCACAGCCAGCCATGCCCACTTCTGCTGTCCACCCTGTGTTCTGGCTGCCTGCACCTCCACCTTTGTTTGTTCTGTGCCTTCAACCCACCCAGAGCTGTTCTGCACCTGTACTTGTGCCCCCATGCTCCCACCTCAGTCAGTCTCTCCTCCGTCTGTGTCCAGGTCAGTCTCTGGGTTGGTCACCAGGTAGGTCCGTCACCAGGTAGGTCTGTCACTAGGTAGGTCTTTGTGTTGAACATCGCAGTGTGTCTTTGAACTGCTTCCTTTCTTTCTCACTCGCCTCCCTTTCTCTGGCTTTAGGTATTTTCTTAAGATGAGTGGGTCCCTCAGCTGAGGCTGTGTGTTGCTTAGGGATTCTCCAGTTGGATTTTAGTTGTTAAATTATTGTCTTTCCAGGAGAGGTTTCAAGAGCTCCTCTCACGCTGCCATCTTGATGATGTCTCCTCAGTCTTAGTAGTTCACTGCCCATCCATTGCTCCCTGTCTGTGGGAATTGATTCATGCTTTAGATAAGATTTTTTGAACTTACATTTTACACATAGAAAGAAGGGTATGTCAAACCATTACTTTCCTTGGTATGTAAGATTTAAGATTGATACAAAATGTTAGAAATAACCCAGGGCTTTTCATAGTGACCCTAAGTTTTATAGTATAATTGGAGCATTGGACTGGATGATTTCCAAAGCCCTATTCAAGTTTTAAAAACATTGTTTTCTGATTTTATTCATGTCTATTTTATCAACTACTCTCCATCTATAAGAGTCATATACCTGGAAGACATTTATATAACTCAGACAAAATAAAATTATACCCAAACACCATATTTCCTTTTCAGTTGTAATAGGTACCCCTAAGTAACACTGGACATATAGTCTGGGTTTGTCCTTATAGATCAGTGTAGTTTTTCAGTCTTGAGTAATCATATCAAAATAATTAATCTTTATTTATGATTGTATATTTAAATTAAAGTCTATCATTACCTTTGCACAGCCTGAACACTTCTTGGTTGATCTAATTAGTGTGTTTTATGATGATGTGTAGGTGTTTGAAAATAAGAATTACCTAACTACCACAAAATAATTCTGTTTTAAATCAAAGTTATGTTGATAAAGAAGAGAGATTAAAATAACTATCTGAGATTAGTGGAGAAGGTGTCTGAAAATAAAATAAGCTCACATATCTGTTATATGTTGTTTTTCACTTGGCACCATGTCAACATTTCCTTTGACACATGGAGAGTATCTGAATATTTCACATAATGGCTGAGTTGACTCACCTAGAAATGCAATACATTTTTACAACTGTTGTCACTCTTAGAATCTTGTTTCTAGGTTTAGAATGGGCTGGTCCCATGACAGACAAATGTTGGCTGAAAGGCAAGTGTAGGAGAATGTGGATCAGATTTGAAAGGCTCAGAGGTTTTAGTCTGAGAAGTAGAGAGCTATCACATCTTAGTTAGTGACATTTGGTTCAAGTAAATATAACAGAAGAGACAGTAAACAAGATCCAACCAGGATAAATAGATTTTTTTTTATATTAATAGTGACGAGGTATAATTTGAATAGAAAATGATAGTTTAGTGGCCCTCTATAGTATTGACTTAAAAATTAGAGTAAGATTCATTATACTTATCATGCAGTGAAGAGTAGAGGCAATAGGAAGGTATAATTTTCTCTGCAAAGGCTCTCTTTTGTATGTTGATTGGGACTGCTCCTATACCTCTAGTTACCTACTGATCAGTATTGTTGAATAGTGTTCTTATTCAAAGACTGGTTAGCAATCCAACTTAACTAGGAATTTAAATGTAACAAGTAGATTTAGATGTATATAAGAAAACTTGTATAGTTTTGCTTGTATATGCCCTTTAAGATAAACTTTAAATTTATTATTAGCACTCTGTTATATTCTGTAAACAGCATAGTTTATTTTAAGTTTTTATATTATAAAGTGGTTTATATCATGCACTACCTAGTAAAAATGAGTAAGGTTATGGTCAAAGATGTACTTTATAACATTCTTAGGCTATGAGCTCTATGAATAAAATATTTGACATTAATATGAATTTGAAAAGCCAAATGATTGGATGCTGATGAATATGATTCCTTCATTGGCAAGTATATTGAGAAATATGTTATGCCAATTATCTGATTGAGTCTACAAGATGAGTTTTACATCAAAATTATAAATTTTGGCCACCTACATAAGTCACTATATAACTTCTCTTTTCTGTTTAATATTGTCTTTGTAGTTGAGATCTGAATTTCTATCTAATAGTGATGATCATGGAGTCAGGAGATCTAGGTTTCAGTTCTGGCTTCATGGTTTACTAACCATGTAACATTGAGCAAATCCTTTTATTCTAAGCCAGGGGTCTCCAAACTATGGCCCGCAGGCCACATCAGGCCCGTGGAGACCTTTTTTATCTGAATAAAATAATATTAAATAAATAATTAAAAACAACATCTATGTTTTGATTCTTTTTTATTTGGACCTCGAATGTGTAGTGAGCCCCCAAACTGCTGTTTGATAGTTAATGCAGCCTGAAAAGTTTGGAGACCCCTGTGACCTACCTAGTTGGTATGGTTCTTGTGAGGATCAAATAGGATCAAGTAAGACAATGGATAGGAGAGCTCTGAATATTGTAATCGTCCCAAGTAAGTTAATAATAAAAACAAGGTAGAAAGCGTTATCAAATACTTTTTGGTAGAAAATTTTCTTATTTTTTTAATACAAGTTGAGATTACTGGCATAAAATATATGGGAAATATAAATATGGATTATGATCCTATAAATGTCCATTACTTTCTTCACCTCTATTTGCCTAGTTAACTGTACCTCAGTCTTTCTTAGGATCTCTCTGCTTTCTCCTCCACTTGTACCTCATTACCATTGGTAATTATGCTTTACCCCCATTATACAATATTTATGCTCACTAGAATTCTTTTACTCCCCCCATTATATAATACACTGTTAATGCTCACTAGAATTCTTCTACATGCCCTTTGTAATGTCTACTTGTGCACATATTGGATTCTTTTTCCCAATAAGACATACACTTCATGAGGGAAGGAAATTGTTGTTTTTTTTTGTTGTTCATATACCTAAATGCCAACACAGTATGTGGCACCTATGCGGCACCAAATCATTGCTGAATAATTATTGGCTAAAAGTTTCTACTTTTAATATGTTTTGTGTAAATCAGCATGAATCACTAACCAGAAATTGGGTTCAGGACTGCTCAAAAACTCAACATGGAATCTGTAGAGATAAAGAATCATTCTGCTTGAACTTGGATTAATTATGTTTGTTCTAAACCCAGATGCAAATTGCTAGCTTTGAGACCTTAGGTTTAAATAAATTTGATTCTCTTAATATTACATGAAAATGATTTCTGGTTTTATTACTATTTATTGAATTGCAGTCAGTCATCTTAAATATTGAAAATCTTTTGGTTATATAGAAATTTTGTTCATTATTTATTTATAAAATATAAAAAATTGGTCATTATTTATTTATAAAATAATTCCTTAAAGTACATAGAATTACATTTTCAGAGAGAAATCTACATCTTAAAGCTTTTATTTTTCACTTGATATGTGCTTCTTTACATGAGCACATTTTCAGACTTATTGAGACCAAGCCATAGCCTGTCAACAAGATTGCTAGGTAGGTTTAGCAAAGGACCCTGAGGCTTATGAGTTCCTGTTACAGGTCTGCACATAACTTCTCTGTGGTTTTGTGCCAGTTAGCAAGCACTTCTGGACTTTGATGTCCCAGTCATGTCATTGGTATTACAATATGTGTCTCTTCTCTGCCTCACTTGAATGGTGAGAGTATTAATGAATAAACTAGCTTATCCTTACTGGTGAGAAGGAAGTAAATCACATTTTTAAAAAGGGTTCATTAACTCTTTGAAGCTATTAACTATTTAGTATTTGGAAAGATAATTTACTAAATGACCTCACATTGGCCTCAAGAGGTAATGCACTTCTCAAATTGAGAAATTGTTCACTTTTTGCTGGCAAGAGCAGGTATTCAAGCATACATATCATTCATTGTACATGAATGGGTTTCATAAATGTGCATGTTACTCACACCACTTTGTTACTACCTTATAAAAACAAAGTTGATGAGACTGTACTGAGAACATATCAAAGTGAATTTTATAGATAATATTTGTTCAAATGAGAAACGCTTCTATACTTGATATTTATATTATTTTGCATTCCCAATTGCTTTTTTTGGAAAGAAATGTTCAAACAAGTTCTAAATATCACATTTGCTTTTATTATAGCACTGTTTGTTCAATCACTACCCTTCCACATACATACATAGTCTTTATATTTTTAAAATTAGCTGATACAATTATTATGTAGAAGTCTGAAAAATTATATTTTGTTAAAAAAGGAAGTCCCCATGCTTTAAAAGCTTAGAAAATACTGTCCAATTACAAGTTTGACTATATTAGAATGTAAATCTGACAACAGTTAACATTTCTCTTCCTGGACTAAAACAAGATCTAAGATAAAATTTTGTATTTTTCCCAATGTTTATACCAATTCTATTTCATTAAATAATTTTCTGATCTTCCTTAATCAGAATTGTGTTCAGAGAGTAGATATCTTTCTTCTTTCTTCTAACTTCTCAAGCACTGACTCTAATCAAGGTACACCAAGAATCTGTTCACATGCATTGATTTTAGAAAACATGTCCTTGTGATGACTAGATGTTTAATAAGTCCTCCATTATTACCATATCTTGAGACAGTATATGTGAGTGTATTTAGCACAGTGTCTAGTAGCTACATAGTAGATGTTCAGTAAATCTAAATTTTCATTCCCCTTTTTAAAATACCTGTATCAGGAAAGTGACATTCATATCCTCCAAATGTCTTAAAGGCCTGTGGCATATGCCCTGATTGGTCTCAGTGTTTTTTCTTCCTTCTTTTATGCTCTTTCAAATTTTCTACCTGTAGCACTGATTTTTTCAATCCAGGTTTCTCTTCACTGAGATAAACATTTTTATCTTTGAAATCTAGTTGCAAATATAGTCCTATCAAGTTTAGGGAATACATTGTTTCCATTGCTAAAAATACCTTTGCTTTTTCTGCTCTTTTGGACTCTATTCAAGGACCACCTACTCTAGTAAGCTTTCCTTAACCCTCGGTTTCTTTTATTTTATAGTAATCCATATGTATCTCTAAGAGTATTTAAAATACTATAATTGTTAGTTGCCTAATCTATCTCACCCAGTAGACTGTAGGTCTCAGCCACTGGAGTTCTCAGACATTGTATTTTGTCTCTGTAACCCAGAGCTTAGTATGTTATCAGTATTCAATAAATATTTACTGATTCAATAAATACCATTGTATTTATTTCCTTGTGTTAGTATCTCAAATTTATTATCCATTGTCCTTGGGAGTATAAATATCTCAGATCATAACTCTTATTTCTGCCTTTTTTTTGCAACTAGGTTTTTCATATAAATTATTGAGCATCTCCTCCATTGCATATCTTTTTATAATATCATTCATGTCTCCAAAGTAACCATTCTATTTTTATACTTTTAAAGATTTATTTTTATTGTTGTTTTGACACAGAGGAAAAGAGAGACAGAGAGAAGGGGGAGGGCCCAGAGCAGTCTCCATAGTTGACAGCATTAGTTTTCCATATAGTTTCACTCCACAGGTGGGTGCGGGGCTGCTCAGGAACTGGGCCAGAAGCCTCCCACATAGGTCCCGGCAAGAACTGAACTGGGGGCACACCCCAGTTCAGCATATGGGTCCACCTGGGTCGGGGCTAGGATTCGATCCTCAGGCTCCGGGGCTGCAAAACGAGCTCTCAACCTGCTGAGCTATCTCAGCTTCCCCTATTCTTATATTTTTAACTGAGCATTTGTATCTCACTACTTTGATTTCCCATGTAAAAACTTCCTGATCAAAGGTATAAATTTCTGGGCAAACCTGTTGATTCTTCCAGTTTTCCTGAAATGAGTGTTTTGTCTCCACTGAAGATTTCATCATTTTGATAATGTTAAACAATCTCAGAAATCCAAATCACATTCTGTAATCTCATAACCCCTTATTTCTCCTACTCTTTTCTCTTACCAAACTCAAACTTTGAATTTGAGTTAAAAATGCAATCTGGGTTTTCAAAAGCTTGAATTCTCTGTTGGCGTAGATGCTTTCTGGATCACCCTTGATGCTATGTTTCATCTCACACTGAAGCACCATGCAACATGGTTTGTTGGTGTGTCCCAGAAAGACCAATAGCTTTCGAGGGTCTCTGTCAGTCTTTCCAAGCCACTTCCATACTCTACAGCAAATCGTATTTCACCAGTTTCTCCTTTGCCTAGCGTTATCATTGACATTATGGCATATGGCTTCTTTTAATTCTTCAATGATGAGTTAATTAGAACTTCAAATGATCCAGATAAACCTATTGTGGGTCAAAAATCTCAAAGGTTTGGCATAGCTCACATATGTACTTTAGCATTGTTTTTACCTTTTTGTTTTTAAATCCTTTTTATTAACTCCTCTTTCAACAATGACTGCTTTTCAAAGCATTTCAATTTCTTCCTATTTATAGTCTTTTCTTTATCTGAAGAGGGAAGTAATCATTCTCTCTGTTAAAGTGGGAGCAGAATATAGAGATACTTCTTTAGTTATAGAAAAATTTCACTTTCTATAGGAGGGAAGAAAGACTATGGCACCAATTTCAAACTTTTATGACAAGTTTTCACATTTAATTTTATTTCATTTTTTGTTTATTTTTTATTTTTAAATTACATTTGACATACAGTATTATATTGGTTTCAGGTGTTCACCATAATGATGAGACAGTTATATAACTTAATAATCCAAAGTTCACGTAAGAAGTAATTTTGATAGAAAATACAGGTTTATAATTAAAAATTGTAAATTTTCATTGCTCAACAATGAAAACACATTGTTCTTTCATGTAGTGCTCCAGTTTTAATAACCCTGAACTGTCAGCTGTCACGCTGTCTTTTTTGTTCATTGGCAACACTTTACTGCACAAATGACGCAAAATTTAAATCTTGCATGAATTTTGGGACACCTTTTATATGCAGCTATTGCCATTTTATTTTTCATAATTTTTGCTTTACCCCCACCCCAATCTCAAAGAAGTCCCTCTAACATTCCCCATAGTACTGGTTTGATGGTGATGAACTCTTTTAGCATTTTCTTGTCTGGGAATCTCTTTTCCTGTCCTTCAGTTTTGAATGATAGTCTAGCTGGACACAATCATTTTTTTTTATTTTTTAGATTTATTTTATTGTTTGAGGGAAGGAAGGAGGGAGGGAGGGAGGGAGGGGGAGAGAGAGAGAGAGAGAGAGAGAGAGAGAGAGAGAGAGAGAGAGAGAGAGAGAGAGAGAGAGAGAGAGAGAG
>PVKE010030586.1:0-19524 GCA_004027555.1 Craseonycteris thonglongyai
AGGAGACCATAATAAGTCCTACTAACTGGTTAACTCTTAATGGTTCAGACGGCATCTGGAGAGAAAGATGAACCAAAAGAGCCAGGAAGGCATCGAGGACATAAAGAATAAAGACAACAGATTAGGTCTTGGGGAATTGCTGACCTGGAAAGTGAAGGGTTAAGGGGGACAGGAAAGCCAAAGGGACTATAATTCAATGCCCACACATTTCCAGGCACTGACTCTGGTTGAAAAGTGACCTCTCCAGGGCCAGACCTAAGACAGTAAAGACAGGAAGTCACTCACAGCCTGTAGCTCATCCTCCCTGAGTCTCTCGAGTTCCTCAGGAAGGAGGTGCAAGCAACGTGGGGACACCAGGAGTGAATGAGGGATGTCAGTATTATTACCCCCTGCCTTGCTCAGAGAAGGACACACATGCAGTTACCCTTGCATAGTGCCAGCCAGGCCCCCACAACCAGTGACCTGAAGGAGCTACATGTGTATAAAGAAGCGTCTGTGACATCACATCATTATGCGTGTGTGGCTGTGCTCTGGTCCTGGTAGGCATGACCACTGTCCAGCTAATCGATGCTGCAGGAAGAACGTGTTCCAGTACCTGGGACTTAGAAACCTGGAGCACTTTCTCCTGGAAAGAAGAGTCTAGTCCAGTCTGGGAGAAAGTTAGGCTCAGGGGTAAGGTCTTGGAAAGTTAAGCCAGCTCCTCATTAACCCAAGGAGGAAGGCCATGAGATGAACCACTCAGCAAAGCAGAACCCAGAATTCACCGCACCCAACCGCTTCATTTTCAGAAAGCAAACACAGCTCAGAAACATGACCTAAAATGCAGCGATTATCGCAAACACCATTATTCTGTGTACCATTAAGAGAGTGGCAAATACTGCCAATAAATTATAATAAGCAGTGGATGGTGCGATGAATCCAGTTTCAGAGGTGGTAAATGTAAATGAAAATTGTGGGTGCCTGTGAGTTGATTAGATATAGTATGTAACTTGCCCCAAATGCTCAGGACTCAGTCCTTTGGTCTCCTATCTGTCCTTCACTCTACTATGTAGCTTCATCTCACAGATGAGAATCCCAAAGTCCAGAGGTTGCGTGACTTACTCAGTCCCTGAACTTCTCAGGAGCGGAGGCAGGACTCCAAGGAGACCCGTGACTCATACAAGGTGGCCTCCCACTTCAAGGTATTGATCTCTAGCTATGGAAAACAGAACTGAAATTGTCTGCAGAACATTTGCTCCTGATTAGGTCTTGCTTATGATAATGTAAAATTGAACCGCAGCCTTGAACACATGCAGACAGGTTGGGCACAGCCTGGGCAGACGCTTGCCAGCGGGAAAGATAGAGCCTCTGGATTTCAAATGTTCTGAGAAAAATCTATAAAGTAGGCAGCCCACATGCCTGGCAACAAAAGAGCTACTTATGGCAGGTACAGTTGATGTTTTATGCAATTTAGACTTACTGGAAAGTGAGGGAGGTGAGAACAATTTGGTTTCCCAGAGGTCTTACCCTTCCTTCCACCCAAAGTTAGGGTGCTAAGATTCTTCCACAACTCCAGTGCCACCGGGGCTACATTGGAAGAATTGTCTTGAGCCACACATAAAACACACTAACACTAAAGGTAGATGACAAGCTAAACAAATATGTTTACAAAAAAATCTCATAATGTTTCAAGAATTTATGTTGGGCCTCATTCAAAGCCACCCTGAGCAGGTTGGACCTGCCTGACGTAAAGGTAGAAGCATGTTATGCCTATCACTACAAGCCTTGGTAGCTGGCCTGCGAATTCTCCAGCCATAAGTGGCCCAGAACCACTTTAGTCTTGAGAAGAGAGACAATGTCACACAAGAGAACAGCACCCTCTGCAGTGCCTACCCAGGCCAGACGGGCATCAAGACACAAATTATGCTTAGGAGAGAATGATCTAGAATGTCTCATCTGACTGGTGCTTCAGACATCTCAGGTACTGTGTACCTCCTGTCTACCTATTGTCACTTTTAAGTCCAGCCCAGAGAGTCATGGCCTCTAATTCCTGGTGTGAGCACTATCATCCTTTAACTCAGCACTCCCATGCTGGATTATAGGTGAGTGGACATAATGACCTTTCCCCATGCCCCCCTCCCCCAGTCCCATAACTGGTCACCTGGCTGTGAACTGCCTTATTTTCTGAGTATGCCAATGACTTGGACAATAAAATAAGGCTGCATACACATTCACTGGCCCCTGGAACCGGCCCTGGGAATTCAGCTCGCCGATCTCAAGATGAGACTGTGTCGCCCTATGATCTCAAAAACAGCGGAGAACAAACGCCGCTGCTCGCTGGCTGCCGTGTTGTTGCCTGAGGCCTGATAGCGAGGTACTGGGCAGTGCCCGAACGAGAAGGAGCAGCCAGGCTGCTGCGCTGGAAGAGGAACAAAGGCGCTTTCTCAAAGGTATTTGGTTCCATCAGGCCACAGTCCAGCCACCTTCCCGCTTTACGGCCCTTACTTTCTCTGTTGGTCCCTGCCTCGTGAAGGAAGCAAACACTCTCAGAGCTGTGACTTGAGAAAATGCCTTTCCTCCTTTTATTTTTTTTTAAGATTTATTCTATTGTTTTGACAGAGTCAGAGACAGAGAGAGACAGAGAGGAGGGGGAGGCCCCAGAGCAGTCTCCATAGTTGCACGTCACTAGTTTTCTACATGGTTTTGTTCCACATGGGTGGGCTGGGGGCGGAGCATGCAGGGAGGGAACCGTGCAGGGGGCCTCCCACATGGGAAGCTTGTTCCAGTGAGAACTGAACTGGGGCCACACCCCCGTTCAGCATATGGATTTGCACGGGCCTGGGCTGGGATTCGATCTTTGGACCCCAGGGCTGCAAGGCAAGTGCTTAACCCTCTGCACCATCCTGTCCTCCAACCTCATTCCTCTTGAGACATGGACCGTTTCCACAACCGAGATGGGCACCTGAGGTCTTGTGACGAAATGTGAGGCTGGCTGCCATTTCTGCCTTCCTCTGGCTGTGCAGGACCAGGGTGGGAGCCTGGAAGGGGAGACACGCATGCTGGCTAATGTGGGAGTGACAAGTGCATTCAGATTTGGTGCTTGCAGGTCAGCCATGTGGGTGATACAGCATTCTGGGTGCTGTGCTGTGTACTCCCTGCATATAAGTCCCTTCTTAAATGTTAGGTCAGAGTTTATGCCTGTGCTTTGTTCTCCAAATGCCTGCAAACCCCTCTTGAAGCAACCTAACAGCCAGGAAGGGGTCCCGGGCCACCCAACACAAGCACTCGGGGCTTGTGAGTTTGGCTCCCTCTGGGCAACCTCGAAAGTGAGACAGGCGGCCGGAGGATGTCACCTGCTATTCTTCACCCCCTCCTTCACCATCAGGAGAAGTCCTGCACACACACGCCATGGCTACCTTCATGATATCTACCTACAGAGAGAGTGGCAGCCAAAATACGGTTCACTGAGCACCTGTATGCGGTCTAGTCTGTTCTCTGTCTATAAGGTTATTTGAACATGAACACCTTTGGCAAACCAGC
Source organism: Craseonycteris thonglongyai (assembly GCA_004027555.1). Classification (NCBI taxonomy): domain Eukaryota; kingdom Metazoa; phylum Chordata; class Mammalia; order Chiroptera; family Craseonycteridae; genus Craseonycteris; species Craseonycteris thonglongyai. The sequence goes on from PVKE010030586.1 coordinate 3,520, forward strand.
TCAGAATCTACTGTTGTCTTTCGTGACATTTCTTTTTTTTCTTCTTTTACAAAGACATTGTTTTACAACTGTAGTTTCCACTACTGAGCTGTACATTAGGACCATGTGATGATATTACTAAATAAACCAACACCCAATTTCTATCCCCTGAGTGTTAGGTTTAAACGCTCTGGTATGGGGCAGTGACACTGGAAGGACACAAAGTGTCAGCCTTAAGACTTTAACCATGTAATTGGAGACATGCTCAATGCATTACAGAATACACTGGATATGAGAAAGCACTGCTGTTTGAATGAGCAGAAACCAAAGATCTCACCGATTTCTCAGTATTTCTCAGATATGACTTTGAAACCTTCCCAAACTTAAGTTTGGTTTAATTCTATCGAACCACATTATGTCATGTATTTTGCTACCTTTGAGTAATGGAAAGATAAGAGTAAATGATCAAAAGGAAAAATACCTTCTTATGTTCTGGAAAAACAAAACAAAACAAAAAAATGTATGAAAAAGTAGCAAAAGGTAGCATAATACACAACTGATCCTAAACTGCCTTTTCTCTGTGCAACTGGCAGAACCACATCAAGGGAATGACAGCTAGTTTCACAATTAATTACTGGTTTCAGCTCATTTAATGCTAGTATTATTTCTTCCTCCTTTTCCTTCTTCTATTCACACTAACAATTAAGGCATGACATGTAAAAATCTCGAGTCTTACTTGAGGATGAGATGGTAAGGAATTCAGGAAGCACAAAAGCCTTATTACAGAATACGAACACACCTGCATTTAGAGTGAGGCATAAAACCAGCATAAATCGACTTCCTTATTTCCTGACCTGTGCAAACTTAATTATCTAGACCTGATGTCTTGGCAATCTGATTTCCAAATGATGCAGTGTTTTTTCTTATTATTATTATTTCTTTTCTTTTCTTTTCTTTTCTTGTTTTTCTGAGACAAATGCTCTAATATTATTTGTAGCATTTAGGAGAAAGTAAAGTTCAATGTTGAATTTTTCTGATATATGTAGTTATTTTCCTCTGTTTACTAGGAGACAAAATAGAGAAACAGAAATGGGGTCAAATTCTATAAATAAATCATGGTTAGTTTGTCTTGAAATATTATAAAAAGCTGAAAGACATGAAGTCATGGATATACATTCATTTCATTTTGAAAGCTGGCTAAGAGATGGCGATAAAATTAGACTTTTGCAAGGAGGAAAATAAAAGGAAGGGGAAAAATGCCCCCTGTGAACACTTCAGAAATAATGAAACACCTATATTTCCTTGCCAGCCCCTTCTAAGACATCAGATCCCTGTGTTTGCTGCTTTTCCACTGTGCAGGAGGGATACTTAAGTAACCCCCAAAGTGCTGGGGTATTAGCCTACAATCTGTCACTGTTTTGCTTAATAATGGCTACATTTTGCCCAATATTCTAGCCACTGTTTCACCTTCCCATATATTAAGATGTCCCCCAAAGAAAAAAAACACAAGTTAAATAACAGCAGAACAAGAGGACCTTACATGTAGATACAAAGTTGGTTGGATGTTATGACCTTCTTTCATATCCTTTCAGAATTTATTTAAGGAGTTGGGAGAGTCAGAATGTGTTAGCTTATGAAATTGTTTTTGGAACTGAAACCAAAAAAAAAAAAAGGGTACAACTTTGAATTTGTTTTTCCCAATTCAGCCCATGTGCCAATGTCAACCTCCGTCAGCCCTCCCCGACAAGCTGTCCCCTCAGACGCTCCCGTGCGCGATACAGTCTGTCTCGCTGCAGATGGAGCTCTATGGTGCCCAACAGCCAAAGACAGGTGGAGAAACGGGGCTATTGTGAAGATAATTTTAGGTCAGAATACAGGCCAAGAACCAAAACTGGTTCTGCTTGAAATTGCCTGGCTGTCCCCATTTTATCACTTGGCTTTACCTGGAGAACACTACTCCAGGACCTACCCAAATAACAAACAACCACGACATTCTACACCAAGAATGCAAAGTGGAGACAGAGTTTATCACTTTGTACAAAGCCCTGCACCCTTGGATATGTTAATGTGAGCAAATGTGCTAAACCAGGAAATAAAGCCCTCATGTAGTTTATCTTCTTCAAGTAACTGGCAAATTTATGGGATTTGTGTTTACATTACATGTAAAATTTCTACAACTGCCTAAGGATCTTTGGACTGGAAAAAAAGACTCCTGCTTGCGGGGGCGGGGTGAGAGACTGCCTCGTGGGTTATAGGTACCAAACCATCTGCAAAATTACACGCCAAATCCTCAATGCTTCCTTTCTCCAGACCCACCGCCAATCAATTTGGGAGGAAATTGGCTCATGTAACATTAACCTGGCAGTGCCATGGCCAAGATCCAGATGCTGGATGTGAAGTCACAGATGGAATTTGCTCCTAGGTTACAACAATGCCAAAATTACAGATGCAGCGAAATCATCTGGACAGGAGTCAAGTAAAATGTGTGTGCCATAGTATACTAAGGTGACCAGACGTCCTGCTTTTGGTGGGACAGTCCCGATTTCTAACAATTTGTCCCACGTCTCGCGGCATTTTAAAAAAGTTCCGATTTTTGGAAAGAATGCACAACAAGCTAGGGAACAGGGGGAGATAGACCAAATTTTTAATTAAGCACCCCCTCCCCCCCAGTCAATGGTGTCCTGCTTTACCAATGCTAAAATCTGGTCACCTTAGTATAGACACCACTCCAGTTGGAATCAGATGATGATAAAACTCCCCTTAATCAAACTTTTGTGTTTTTCTGTGAGACCTCTTCTAGACTAGGCCTTGGCCTTGAGACCCCCCTCTCCACAGCCCCTGACACCTCATCCTGTCATTGGCCTGCCCAGTCCAGTCTTAGCAAGAATCCTACCAAGTCAGGTTAGTGGGAATTCTCCTGCAATTGATATCTGATCACCTTTTATACCTAAGTTCTCCATTTCCCACCTTTGATGTGTAAGTCTGGTCTGCTTTCAGCAGGATTCCTGTTAAGTTGGTTTAACAAGAAACCCCTACCCTTGATGTTTCTCTCTTCACGATTTTCTATCCATTGACCCCCCTCAACCTGACTTGACCTTGGCTATAAATTCTCACATGTCCTTGTTGGATTTAGAGTTGAGCCTCATCTCTGTCCTTTATTGTGATGGTCTTGGCACCTATTGCAAATGTCTTAAATAGTCTTCCTTATCATTTTCACAAGTGTCAGAATGATTTTTTCCTCTAACAGTGACGACTGTGTTAAAATAAGAGCCAAAGGTCAAGGCATTTTGGTGACAATAAATGCCACTGTCTGCTCAGCAGGAAGCTTAAGTTTTCCTTTTTATGATTCCTTTTAAAAATAAACTTAAAAAAAACCAACAACTTTAGTCATTATTTTACTTGCTTTCCCTACTAGTTTAACAAAAAGCCACCACTGGCTATTTTAGTTTTGAGGTTTTATCTTTAAATAAACTATTTATTTTGGAATGATTTTACATTTATAATAATTGTTGCCTATTTCAGTTATGAAGCTTTACTTTTAAATGAGATATTTATTTTAGGATAACTTTAGATTCACAGAAAATTGCAGAGATCATAGAATTGCCATACGCACTCACACAGTTTCCCCCAGTTAATATCTTACCTTTGTCATAACTAAGAAAGCATCATTGATAAGTTACTATTAATTAAACTTTTAAATTTAATTAAAGTTATGTTTAATTAGAATTTATTTGGATATCATCTGTTTTTCCATTAGTGTCCTCTTTTTGTTCTAGGATCCAATTCAGGCACCATGTTATGATAGGGGAAAAGACCCCTCCTTAAACCCCCACTTCTTAACCCTTATGCTGTCTTTCCAGTTTCTAGTTCAATCATTCTTTCTAATCAAGGAAAGATGAGATTTAGACTGGAATGTTCCCCCCACCCCTCACCCCTCCCCTGAATTAGCTGATTCCATCTGGAAACTAGCTCCTGGGCAAATAATGTCCCAGGGGTAACCCATTAACCCAGAGGGTGGGCCACAGACCCTGAGGGGCTAAGATGAGTGTTGCCTCACAAGGTCACCCTGCATCTATGGTGCTGGGGGTCTGATTTACCAACTAATACTTTTAATAGTATTACTCAACTATATCTCTCCTGGCCTAAGGACCACTGGGAAATAGCTCATAACCTAACAAGAATTCCAATGAATCTTGTTTGAAGAACTGAATGAGATCATCTGGGTGAATTCTGAGACCCCTCCCTCCTTTTAGCTCAGTCAGGGTGAGAGTTCTGTGACTTCCCAATAGGCTGGGACAATGACCACACTCAGCAGGAAGTAGACACTGAAGAAGAGACCTTCACCCCCTCAGCTTCCCATAGAGATTTAAGAGGATCACATCTCTCAAGGAAGGCTTGGTAGGCATCTAGAATAGGGGCATCTCGGGGCCCCTCCCATGGAACCCACATTGCTAGATGGTTACCCGCCCATTCTCCTTATTCTCAGGAGACCCTGCTCCAAATTAAGCAACATGTGAGGAGAAAGAAGGGAACGATAGATGAAGAAGCGATGTGGTGAACTGCCAATCAAAAGACTCCACACCCAAAAGGGTGTTCTCTTTTCCCAAGAAAAGGCAATAAAAACTGCTCAGCCCCTTGTAATTGGCCTTTTGAGCCACCTCTTCTTGCTCAAGGCTCGCTTCCATCTCTTGGAAAAGTACTTTCTCTGCTTACTCTCAATAAACTTTTCTTCTCCCACTGTACTCCGATATCTTACTCAATTCTTTGTTCCAGACGCCAAGCACCTGGACCCAGCTGTGAGGAGGATCCTATTAACCAGTAACAGTTGCAATCAGTTTTCATGTCTCTGTACTCTCCACTGACTTCTGACACTTTCTCAAATTTTCTTTGTTTTCATCATTTTGATGTCTTCAGGAGTACTGGTCAGGTGTCCATTGTGCAGTAGAATGTCCACCAATCAGGGTTGGTCTTGATAGGGGAAAAGACCCCCTTTTGAACCCCCGTTTTTCTTTAAATCCCCATTCTTCTTTAAATCCATACTTTTCTTCAAACACACATTTCTTAACCCTTCTGTTACCTTTCCAGTTTCTAGCTTAATCACTCTTTCTAATCAAGGATAGATAGCTTTAGAGTGGAATGCCCCCTGTCCACTTTATTGGTTGATTACTTTGAAACTTGGAATTCCTCCCCTGCTTGTTGATTGTAGTCATTGTAGATTAGCTATCTTTTCTAGGCCATTCCGCACCTAGCTCCTGGTCAAAGTAATGTCCCAGGAGCAAATGATTAAGCCAGAGGGTGGGCTGCAGACCCTGAGGGGCTAAGACGAGTTTTTCCTTAGAAGGTCACCCTGTGTCTGTCTCTGGGGTATGCTTCATAAACTAATAATTTTAATTGTATTAACCAAATTTATCACTCCTGGTCTAGGGATCCTTGGGAAATGGCTCATAACCCCGAAAGAATTCCAACTCATCTTGTTTGAAGTACTGAATGAGACCTTCTAGATGGATCCTGAGACCCCTCCCTCCCTTTTAGCCAAGTTGGGGTGAGAGTTCCATGACTCCCCAGTAGGCAGGGACAATGACTGCACTTAGAGGAAGAAGTAGATAGAGAAGAGGAGACCTTAAACCCCTCAGCTTCACGTAGAGATTTATGGGGATCACTTCTTGCAAGAGGAAAGCGCAACAGGCAGATTGGATAGGGGGATCTTGAGACTCCCCTCATTGAGCTTGCATATCCAGGGTGGTGCCACCCTATCCTCAGGAGACCCCACCCCAGATTAAGCAACCCTAGGAAGAAATAGTAGAGAAAAATAGCTAATATGAGGAAGTTGTAGAGTACCTCACAAGGTCACCCTGTGTCTATGGCTCTGGGGTCTGTTTTACCAACTAATACTTTTAATGGTATTACTCAACTATCTCTCTCCTGGCCTGCACGGTAAGAGTTACAATGACCTTCATTTTACCTAAATCTCATATCATCATTATAACATCATACACAGGCCTGAAAGTTAATTAGTATCATTATAACAGACTGAATTCTGGGAAGAAGCTTGTGCACTTAAAGAAGTGCTGTAACAAACTCCGTCAATCAGGACTGTCACTCAAAAGGCCCCAGCCCAGAAAGGTGTAACCCCTTTTAAGAAAACAGGATAAACCTGTCCAGGCTCGATAATTGAGGCCTTTTGAGCCACTTCTTGCTCAAGGCCTGCTTTCACCTCTTGGAAGTGTATTTTTGCTGCTTTTACTTTCAATAAACATTTATTTCATCTCTGTATTTTGGTGTCTTGATCAATTATTTGTTCAAGACACTAAGAACCTGGACACAGCACCAAGGAGGGCCCCATTCTCTGGTAACAGTGTGATGCTTTTCTGTTTGGGCTGGTGTTACAGGGTTTGAGAAAGAATACCATGGAAGTGTAGTGTCCTTTTCATCACATGATCATGCTTTTGTGATGACTTTGATTGTTCTGTATTGCAAACATGGCAGCTTTTGCTTGTTAATCTTAGTACAAGACGCTTCACCTTCTAGAGCTATGCAAAGGGAAACCTACACTCCAAGGTATCAATAAGGGATTTTATGAGGATTTCCGTGGTGGTAAGTGGAGGAAGGTAAGGAGAAGAAAATTACATGGCACACAAGTTAATGGCAATCCCCACTATTATCAGTGTTCTCTTCTCTTCCATAGTAAGGTCAACCCACATGGCGTTTACCTACTCATACAGCCTCTGTATACCCCGCACCCCCATCCAACCCATCTGTACCCCACACTCTCCCCAGCTCTCTCTTATGCATCTCTACACCCACCATCTGGCCCAGCAAAGGCTCTTTTGAAGACCCATCTGCATAAAAGTCATCGAGGGATAGTAAATAAGAAATACCTTTTTTAATCACAAATAATTTTTTTCTTTTACATAAAAGAAGGTTTATTAAAATCTTTCTACCCACAAATCTATCAGGTGAGAAATAACTTCAACACAATGTCTACCCATGCAAGATGAATTGCATATTTAAGGAAAATTGTCTTGGCCCTGGTATCTGGGGGCAAGAAGGGTGAATAGAAGCTTATTTGGTCTAAATGTTCAATATTGGCTTTCTTCAAAGTTATGCTTACAAGACAATCACAAATTTGATCATCATTTTTTTTACTTGTTTGCCATTCATTTCTCCCTATGTCCTAAATGGTCTGTAGGCAAGTCTACCCCTAAGTTTCCCTGAGAAGTAAAAACAAACCTAGAGATCTCAGGAAGATAGGTCAGGCATTCACTCACTTACTCACTCACTCATAAGGTTGTGTTGCTAATTAAGCTAATTCCTACCTATGATACAGTTTTGTTTTTTAAAAATCTGCATTAGAATTCAACAGATTATCCTCTAAACTCCTACTAAGTGTCTGAGATTGTGACCAGATCCTAGGATGAGGATAAATACCCCTACAGAATCTGTGTGATAGGTAGGAGATAGATATTAAACATATCATAAAAATAAGGCATCATTTCAATCTATGACAAGAGTCATAGTGAAAACACCAAGGAAGGATTCAATAAGACCGTGTGTGTGTGTGTGTGTGTGTGTGTGTGTGTGTGTGTGTGTGTGGGCTGGAATGTTCAAGGAACTGCACAGGACAGTGTGTCTGGAGCACAGAGACCTCTATGACCTCAGCAATCATGCAGAGCTAGGTTAAGACCATGTTCAAGACTGTGAGTGCGGTCCTTTAGGTGACGTGCAATGAGAAATGCTCAGGAGGGCAAGACTTAAGAATCTCCTTCATTTCATAGAAGAGCACTGTGTGAACTGTGAATGTCCCCAACTGACCTGTCCCTCCCTCCTTAGCTATTCACCCTGCTCCTTCCAGACCCACAGCCTTGTCTCAGGAAAGAGGAGAACGGGGCAGAAAACCCACAGCTCAGTTCCCTGACGCCCCGTGCCATTCCTAATGAGGGTCTGCTACAGATAAAAGCTGAAGCTTCTCTTTGCAGAAAAGGGGAGAGCTACATTTATAGATTGGGTGTCACACTAGTCCCTTCAGCACATCTGCTGAGCTCAAGAGAAACTAATTACACTGGTTATTGCAAAGACTTGAGTCTGCACCTGATCATATTTCTTTAACCAGTGACCCCACCAAGTGGTTCAATAACCTCACATTTCCCATGATAAAGGATTTGGGCTTGAATTTTGTAGATAGTATAAGAAGGTCTAATTTTTGTTGACTGGTTTCACAGCAAGGAAAAGTAACAAAAATAATGATAGTATAACAACAACAACAAAAGGTATTAGTTATGAAAACAATGGTGCTGGTCATTTTGTCCTAACTGAGCTGCTGTCAACACATAATGTTCCCATTAGCATTATCAGAACCAGGAACTATACCATCTGTCAGAGAGTTATGAATTACTGGGGGCCCTACTGGATGCGGCGTGTGTGTTAGAAACAAGAGGAGTGGAAATGTACGTGGTGGAGAAAGCAGAGGTGGCCAAAGGGACCTAGGATGCTTGGGCAATGGGAACTCCCTAAAGTGAAAAGGGTAATCCAACCAGACTTCAGGATAGTAAGAACCTTGCCCAGACAGTTATCATTAACTGTGTGACTATATCCACATTTGTAAAATAGTGGTAGTGGGGGCAGATGTGGGAAGTTTATATCAATCTCTAAGGTCTCTTATAACTTAGACATTTTGTGATTCCATGACTCTAGACTTCCACCATCTACTACAGTATCCACTAGGCATGTGTAGCTATTTACATTAAAAAAAAATTAAAAACAGCAGTTTCTCAGTTGTTCTAGTCACAATTCAAATGCTCACTAGCCAGCTGCAGCTAGTGGCTACTGAATTGGATGATGCAGACAGAGGATATTTCTATTAGCACAGTCAGTTTTATTAGACAGCTTCATTCTAGGTAGTTTTTATTTTATAAAGACCCTTGAGGGGATGCTGGGATGGCTCAGCAGGTTGAGTGCTCATCTTGTAGTCCTGGGGTCTGAGGATTGTATCTGGCCCCAGCCCGTGTGGTCCCATATGCTGAACTGGGGAGTGCCCTTAGTTCGGTTTTCACTGGGGCGAGCTTCCCATGTGGGAGGCCCCCGATTCGGCTCTCACCCTGTGCATGCTTCCCATGTAGGAGGTTCCTAGCTTGTGGGGCTTGTCTTCCATGAGGGAGGTCTCCAGCTGATTCCTGCCCTGCGTGGCCCCCACCCACCTGTGGAGTGAAACTATACCAAAAACTAATGACATACAGCTTTGGAGACTGCTCTGGGTCCTCCCCCTTTTCTCTCTGTCTCTCTCCCTCTCTGTCAAAAACAATAAAAATAAATCTTTAAAAAAACAAAGGAAACAAGCAAATTAACTATTATCATGACAAAGTGTAAAAAGAGAAATGCTATTGAAGACCTCCTATATATGAGGATCATTCTGGGTAGAGTAGTTTCTTATAATCCACCAATCTTAAAAAGTATGTTGAATGATCACATTTTACAGAAGCCTAAAAAAGAAGGACTGAGGAAGAGTATAATTTTTTTTTAAAGATGTATTTATTGTTTTTAAGAGAGAGAGAGAGATACAGAGACAGAGACAGAGAGAAGGGGGAGGGCCCAGAACAGTCTCCATAGTTGCACATCATTGGTTTTTCCACCTAGTTTCATTCCACAGGTGGGCGGGGCTGCACAGGGCAGGAACTGGGCTGGGGTCTCACCCCAGAGAGAACTGAACTGGGGGCACTCCCCAGTTCAGCATATGGGTCCACACGGGCTAGGGCCAGGATTTGATCCTCGGTCCCCAGGGCTGCAAAGTGAGCGCCTAACCCACTGAGCCATCCCGGCTTCCCTGAGAGTATGATTTTAATAACAGAGAGATCTGGGTTCAGATTTGGGTGCCACTGGCTCTGTGGGTTTGGACAAATGTCTGGACCTCTGTAAGCCTCTGTCTTCTCATTTGGAAATAGAGATAAGTAACACTACCCTTCCAGGGCTGCAGATCACACAAGAAGGTGTCTGTAAAGCGCCTAACACGCAGTTAGCAGATTTAATGCCTTGTCTGTAAATGGCAGAGCTGGGATTCAAATGCAGGGTCATGGGCCCTCAACCCACATTCCATGCAGCTCTGAATGAGAACTAATGTGAGCTGCTCTTCTACCACTGTGGTAGTAGAATCAGACCAGCCGAACTTGAGTGGTTCTTTTCTTTGTACTGACAAAACACTCTATTATCATATATATATGCATGTATGTGTGTGTATGTGTATGTAAGTATATATATATATATATATATATATATCCAGTTTTAAATCTTTTAGAAATGAAACCCAAAATACCTAAATCATGCATCTCCCAGTGAATTATAATGTGCCTTCAGCATAGCCAGATCATATAAATATCTCTGCCAGCCACTTAATGTCATAGAACTACCCTATCTTGCCATGTATAATGTGCTCCATGTATAATGTGCTCTCATGTATAATGTGAGCCCACGTTTTTGGCCCATTCTTTCAGGAAAAAAATATCTTTCATTTTAATTTTTTTCTCATATTTTTGTTTTTCAATTACATTTGACATAAATAGTATATTGGTTTCAGGTATACAGCATAGTGATGAGACATTTATTATGCTTATAAAATCCTTATTCCAATACATCTGGTTCCCATCTGACACCATATATTATAGTTATTACAATGTTACTGACTGTATGCCCTATGCTGTACTTTACATCCTGTGACTGTTTTGTGACTATGAATTTGTACTTCTTGATTTCTTCCCTCTTTTCACCCACCCCTCCTATCCTTCTCCCATCACCCCCCAAAATCGAGTACTATCTGATGCCATCTATAGTTACTGAAACATTATTGACTATATTTTCATTTATAGCCCATATCCCCATAACTATTACTTTGTAATCATCAAACTAAACTTCCTAATCACTTCCCCTTATTTCATCCCTCCTCCAACCATCTTCCCATCTGAAAAAGAACAAAAGAAAAACAAATGTTTTCTATATCTATGAATCTGTTCCTGTTCTGCTTGTTGCTATCTCCTGTGAATTTCATTTATAAGCAAAGTCAACTTGTATCTATCTTCATTTGCTTGACACTCTATTCTGTGAAAGACTCTCCATGTCTTTTAATTAGAGCTTTTAATTCATCTAAATTGAAGGTAATTGTTGATATGTAGCTATTGCCACTTGGTTATTCATAATTTTGCTGCCTCCCACCCTCATCTTGAAGTACTCCCTCTAACATTCCTTGTAATACTGATTTGGTGGTGATGAACTCCTTTGGCTTTTTCTTGTCTAGGAAACTCTTTATTTGTCCTTCCATTTTGAATGATAGCCTTGCTGGGCAATCATGGTTGGAGGTCCTTGCTTTTTATCATGTTGAATATTTTCTGCCACTCCCTTCTGGCCTGCAAACTTTCTGCTGAGAAATCAGCTGACAGTCTTATGGGAGCTCCCATATAAGTTTGTCATTAACTTTGGCCATTTTAGTTATAACCTGTCTTAGTGTGGGCCTATTTGGGTTTATCTTGTTTGGGTATGTCTGTTTCCTTTGCCAGGTTAGGGAAGTTTTCAATCATTATTTCTTCAAATAGGTTCTCAGTTCCTTGCTTTCTCTCTTCTTCTGGCATTCCTGTGATGCAAATATTGTTACTCTTGATGTCCCAGGGCCCCCTTTATCTATCCTCATTTGGTGTGTGTGTGTGGGGTGGGGTGGGGTGGGGTGGGGGTGGGATTCTCTTTGCTGTTCTGACTGGATGTTTTCTGCTACCTTGTCACCCAATTCACTGATTTGATTCTCTGCTCCATCTAATCTGCTGGTGATTCCTTCTCTTACATTCTGAATTTCAGTTATTGAATTCTTCATTTCTGCCTGGTTCTTTTTTATGGTTTCTATGCCTTTTATTATGCTTGCTATCTCTCTGTTGAAATTTGCACTAAATTTTTTGAACATTCTTATAACCATCATTTTGAGCTCTGTATCTGATAGGTTGCCTGCCTCCGTCTTGTTTGGTTCTTCTTCTGGAACTTTCTGCTTTGCTTTTTTATTTGAGATACACTTCTTTGTTTTCTCATTTTGGACGCCTGTCTGTGTTTGTTTCTATGTATTAGATAGGTCTGTTATGTCTCCCAGTATTGCTGGGTAGTCTTATGTGGTAGGTGCCTGTGGGGCCCTGGCATCCTCTCCTTGGTCACCAGCATTGAGTGCTCCTATAGGTTCTGGTTTGATGCCCATGCTATGCCTGGAGCTACTCAGCAGAAGTTTCAGAGCACACCAATGCTGATTGCTGCCCACCTGGGGCCTTCAGACTTACATAGTTTTCCAAGGAAGATTGCAACGTGGGCAGCCTGGCTGCTGACCCGAGAAAGGGCCCCTGGCTTTGGCAAATTTGGGTGGGGTGGGGTCCCAGTGAGTCAGCAGGGTAGAGCAACCAGAGCTCACCAGAACAATCAGGTGCAAATTTGGCCATGTGGGGGCGGGTGCAACACAGGAAAGATGGCTCCCACCTGCGGGCTGCATGGGAGGAAGAACCTCCGGGAAAAATGGTAGCTGTCCTCCAACCCGCGCTCCAAAGCCACACACCTAAACTAGCCCCCACAGGCCTGCAATGCCCCCTGAGTCACCGTTCCTCTGCCAGAGCCCAGGGTGAGTACCCACGAATGACTGAGTCTGCACGGGCACTTTAAGAGGACGTCTGTCTTTCCCGACCAGATAGTTGGAATCTCCACTGTTTTTCACCATCAGATGTTGTGGGTTCTTCTTTCCAGCCTCAGTGCTCTGGGCTGGGGAGCCTGGTGTGGAGCCAGGGTCCCTTGCTCCTCCAGGAGGCACCTCTGTGACTGAGCTATCCCTCCTGATTCTCTACCGCCATGTCTGTGCCTCTCCTTCCAGTCTCAACAGGGCCTCTTTGTTTACTTAGCTATAGAACTTCTGTTCAGCTGGACCTCAGATGGTTCTCCAGATTGGTGGTTCTGTAATTTAGTGGTAATTTTAATGTGTTCATGGACTGAAGCAGGCACAGCATTTACCTACTCCACCACCTCGGATCTCTCCTTGTTTTAATATTTTTAATTCAAAATTTTGTTTGTTTATATGTAGGTACTTGTTTCTTGTATGATAAAGCAGTTTTAGCATTTATTTTAAACATATTATGGTATCCATATTTCAGGCTGTTATTTTGCATACAGATGTTGTTGATTTCTAGAGTTACACTTTTAACTCATAAGTATTAAATAAAAGAATTAAAAACATTTATATAGATATGGAATTAGTACTATCCATGTTTAGTGTGAGTTCTTAATTTCCCTCCCAAATTTGGGCAAAAAAAGTGTGCCTTATACACAGCAAAATACGGTACTTAGGGAAAAGTTTAATGTTGGCATAAGATAATGGGATAATCATGGGGTTTGGGTTCCCACAGAATTTGCAAAAAACCAATAAGACAAAGGAGAAACTATAGCCATTTTTTTTGGGGGGGGGGTCCTAAATCTCTCTTATAGTCCCCCTGCTTTACAGTTAGACTATATGTTCTTCTGGAAAAAAAGAATACAAGTCCACAAAAACAGTTTTTATAAAAAGTTGTGTGCAGCAGTTAGAACCCAGGAGGATTTCAGTCTCAGTAGTTTTTCTCCAGAAATCTGGAGTGTTTCTAATCTCAGAGCTGGTTGGAGGTACACTTGGTCCTTGGCTTGGTAAGAAGGTAGATCTGAACTTTTAGAAAAAGTCTTCAAATGTAGACGCCAGGGAATGCTGTTTAGCTTACCATGGAGTTTCTTTGGCACACAACTTCCTCTCCAACGCACGAGGCTATGACAGTGGTCTCACCTGACAACCTAATTCTTAGCCTGTGAACCGCTTCTCTATTCCAAGTGCCCTAAGAAACGTAGAGACAGCTGTGGTGCAATGAACAGGTGCAAAGTTAGGATCAATATTGAGTTCTGGCTCTGTCCCTTTCTCTGTGGTTTTGGACATGTCACCCCATTATGTGGATAAGGTCCCCTTATCTACATAGGAGGGGTACTAGCTGACTGCCAAGAGCTTGTGAGGATTAAGTGTCATTCTGTACCTGAAAGCTCTGTGGAAACTCCAAGATGCTATTCAAATGTTTTTATTAGAATTTAGGGAGCAAGCATCTGAGGAAGTGTACACAGGGTAGTATTTTCCATTTTTAGGTTGAAACTCATAGTCGCCACTAGTCTGAATAAATTTGGATCCATTTTCTAGGAGGCTTAGCGTTTGGAGACCTTAACTAACATAAATGGCTTCCAGAATATAGTACTGAGCTTGCGTGCATTGAAATGTAGCTTTTATGGCATTCTACATTATGGACTATAGTGGAAAGAATCAGACTAGGAAGTCAAAACTCGGAGGACTGACTCCCAGGGCTCACACTGACCACCCCAGTGATACATCCCGGAGCCATTCTGCACGCCCTTTCCTTATCTGTAACTTGAGAGGACAATCTCTACCTCTGTAGGTGATGCGAGGGTGAGCTGAACGTATGCCAGAGCAAATGGTGGGTGAAAGCAGTGGCCCAAATGAACGTGAGTCAGTACTGCTGTTAGCGTAAGGACACTCTCAAACACCAAACCAACCCGGGGAGTCTTAGGGATTTTCAAAGAAAGAGTCTAAGTCATTTAAGGGTCGAATTAATTGTAGGATGAATGCTAGATATCCTTAACCTTACTGGGGACCCAGAGTTCAAGTACTAGATACCATCTATGGATCTTCTCCCAAGGAAAAAAGGCACATAAATATATTCAAGCAATGTTGGCTACAACTTTAGGTGTGTCAGGTACTCATTTATGGCTCATCTCCATTTTGGTAGACCTTGGGTTAAGAGTCTATTTTAGATCATAAAGAGCATATATTAAAACTCATCTCATTAAATACTCTGATTTAACAAATGACAAATGGAAGCATATAGCGCATCAGTAACCTTACTGTAACAATTAAATATAGTTTTCAGCCTGTTGTTTTTTCCATTTCTAAAAAGTAACAACCTACATTATATAGAGAATGCTTAGTTACCACATTTAGAATATTTTATTTACCAGAATATTGAATTCATCATCCATGTTAAATCAAAACAAGTGAATGCATATCATATACTTTTCCCATACCATAAATTGAATTTATACTTTGAAATGATGCTGTGTAGCAATGAAACACAGAATGAATTAATCCAATGTCCCATTTAAAGCCAAACTGCTAATGCTTTTAGAAGGATGCTTTAATTACCAAGGCTTAAACATAAATTCTTAGATGAATTTTTATTTAACTGTTAATCAGGTTCCCTGAATTGACACAGCTTCTGCCCAATTGCCTATATTCTGCCAAATTCTTCATCAAAAATAAAAATCAAGTGTTACTTAAGTCTGATGCTAAGAAAAATATATTTTTATAAAAATAAAATCAAGAAAATGCATATACATTATAATTCTACATTTAGGAGTCTGGGTGCTGAGTGCCAACATTCCCATTGCAGTTGGAGATTTGGCACCTGTTACTTAATCACTGTCATCATAACCAGCAGAAATTGCTTTCCTGAAGGTACAGGGGGGTTTGTTCATGTTTTCCGAACATGATACTAGGACAGGCCATCAGCACTACAAGCAAAAGAAAAATGAGAAGGTAGAATCACAGAATTTACAGCAAGATCTGAGCTACACAGTGCTCACTGTGTACCTTCAATAGCATCGTTTTTTTGGTTGGGCATTATAAGTCAAACACCGGTCAAATTTAGATTGTCGAAAAACTTGCAGTAAGTGCTCTGTCTGCAAAGAACATATCCAAGCTCTGTCAGTAAAGCTTGAACAGAATAGTCACAGCTTAAGAAAGAAGATAAATGATGTCACTTTGACTAGCAAAGACTTAATGTGGTATCCACTGGTATGTGTTAAATGACCTTTTACTCTCTAGTTCACGTTTTTGATGTCTTCCAAGAAACCCAACCCCAGTTAAGTCAAGAAGAATTTTAGTCTTTTTCCGAGAATTCTTATCTCTTCACATACCATCTCCGGAAGCTTTTTCTTTTGTGGGGGCTT